>JAHWFP010019846.1:123107-155829 GCA_023313725.1 Lithobius niger
TGGTTTGCTTGCTTCCTTCTATGGATGGTTTGCTTGCTTCCTTCTATGGGTGGCTTGCTTGTATCGGATGGCTTGCTCCTGCTTCGTTCTGATTGTGCTTAAGGGGGCTTGACTACAGTTCTGGCTGTGACAATAGGTCCCAGCCGGTGTAGTCCTTCTCTTGACATGTTCCTCAGGTAGTGGGAGGTGAATGTCGTGGAGTGTCGTCAAGAAGCTGCCTGCAGAATCTCTTCTAGCGGGACGGAGTTATGGTGTGCCCATGACGTGGAAATTGCTCCGACTTCGTGTGCTGTTGCTCTTTCCCTGCTCAGATTTGCCTTGTCGTAAGCGGCGTTGATGGTTTTCTTGATCCAGTGGGAGATCATTGCTGATGTTCTCCTGTTTGGAGATCTACTGGGAGGAAGAGTTGGTTTCTGCCTATGTCTTCATGTTGGGTGCGAGTGAGGTAGAACCGGAGTGCACGGATTGGGCAAACTAATCGTTCAGGTTAGTCTCCTGTTAAATTAAAGAGGGCTGGAAACGTGATGGGTTTTGGTGGTTCTGATGGTTTGAGTTTTTGCTCCGAAACCTGCTCTCTAGGGTGAAGTGTTACAGACGTGAAGTTTGGACCAAAAATGCAGGAGGCTGGATCTGCGGAAAGTGCTTGAATTTCTGAACAGCGGGCGCTTGCTGCGAGAGTAACAAGGAAGACGGTTTTCCTGGTTAGGAGGTGCAGAGAGCAGTCTTGCATTGGTTCATAAGGGGCTTCGATTAGGGATTGGACCACGACTGATAAGTCCCAATCCGTGACGAGTCTTCTTGTCGAAGGACGGTCATTTTCGAATGAGCGGAGAAGTGGTGAGATCCGATAGTCATCGAGGAGGTTGGTTTTGTCCGCTGCTTTGAAGACTGAATTTAGGGCTGAGCGGTAGACCAGGATCGTTGAGCTTTTGAGGCGTGATTTGGAATGGTTTACGCCGAAACCCAGTTTGTTCAGAAGGAGAATTGTTTCGTCCCTGTGCTGCTCGAGGCGGGTGGGGTCCTGGTCGTGGAGAGCCCAGTTGTCGAGGTACGCGCTTGCCTGGACTTGATTCTGGTGTAGGTGGCCGAGAATTGGTTTTAGAACCATGGTGAAAATCCTTGGTGCAGCGTTCAAACCGAAGGGTAGACAGTGGAATTAGAAGACCTGGTCGTTGTAGGTGAAGCGTAAGTATTTTGTTGAGGATGGGTGGAGAGGTACGTGTAGGTAAGCATCCTCTAGGTCTAGGGAGACTGTCCAATCGTGTTCTGAAGGATTGGCGAATTGTCTCCAATGTTTATATTTTGAAATGTGGATTGTCGATGAATTTGTTCAGTGGTTTCATGTTGAAAATGAGCCGTAAGCCTCCTGTTTTCTTTCACCGGGTGAAGATGGTGCTGCAAAAGCCCGGTCCCGGGTTGTGGCATTGGATGATCGCGCCTTTCGCGACAAGGAGGTTAATTTCAGCCGAAAGGGGATCGGAGACAGGTGACGTGAAGCCCCGTGGAGGGAAATTTGTTAAGAGAAGGTGGTGAAAGGAACGTTGGACGAAAGCCTTTTTTGATTATTGAAGGATTTCCCTCCACGGGAGAGTTTGGGGTAGTCAAAAGTTTCCGGTAGGAGCTGCGGCCGCCAGGTGATGAATAACGGCTGCGGCGGTTGGGAGTTGCGGCCTGTTTCTGCCGAGATCTTTGGTTGATGCGGGGGGCGTCCGCGTTGATCAGGCCAAAAAGGCTGGTTGTTCTGGTTGTTTGGGTTGTCTTCCCGTGGTGACTTTGAAGGGTTGGATGGTTTGTTCCAATCTTCTCGTGGAGTCCGGTGTTTGGACTTGTTGGTACGAAAGGATGACTTGTCTTGGTGGAAAGGCTTAGGCTTTCGTGATATGTCAGGGTGGAGTGCCAGGGTTGGGATCAGCTCACGGATAAGGGTGACCGACTCATGAAGCGGCTGGTTCCGAAGGCGGTGCCTGGTTGACTCGTTCAAATTGTTGGCTGATTTAAGGGCGGCTTCTCCTAAGAGGAGCGTGTTAAATAAGGCTCGTGTTGCCCAGTTAAGATATGTGGCGAAGCTTGCTTTCTGAAAGAGCTGTGTGGTGACAGAAGAAAGGTTGCGGATCTCTTTTGGGCTGGAGTCATCGGTGAGCTTTTCGCATAAAGCGTTGACTGCTGTGTTCAATACGTCGGCTTGTGAGGCGGCGCGGAGGCTCATGCGAAGACACTTGTCGTTGTCGAAAAGGACGAAGGAGGGCACCTCGACGTGTTTCGGAATGGAGACAGCAGAGCCGAAGTCCAGCTTGACTACGCTGCAGAGAAATTCACACTCAGGGTAGGTGTTAAAATTCCTTTCTTTGTTGAACCATCGCGAAAGGTCCGGAAGAAGCTTGATTCGCAGCCAGGGCGTGGTGCAGGTGGTTCTGTGTCTAGTTGTAGAGGTTCGCCTTTGCCCAGCAGGAAACCGCCGTTCCGGAGGAGGCAGGCGAGAAGCATCGTCGATTGTCCTAAAAGGCTGCGTGGTTTGGCATCTTTGTCGCGAACGGCAAATCCAAAGCCTGTCTTGAGACTACGGTTGATGACTGGGGCGTCAGCGGACTGTGATGGGTTGTACAAGAAGCAGTCTGGTACCGTTTTCTTCCACTGTCTTGAGTAGAGAAGCCAGGGGAATGGTAGGATCTTCGGTGTTGTCGTCGACTGTGAACTGGATGTCCTTGGCGGTAGCGGACGGAGTCGTGGCTTCCTTTGTCGCGAAAGCAGGAGTCACGAAAGCAGGTGTCGCGGCGGGTGACTGGCGTTTTCGGCTGTCGTGGCTTGTCATCGAAGCAACCCAGTCTCGAGTGTCAGCTCTTTTCACCGATGAGGTGCAAGAGGAAAGCGGCCCAGGATGCGATCTTGCGTGCTGGCGGAATACCGAGTCGACTACGATGTGAGCTTCGCTGCGAGTCACACTGTAGTCACGGCGAGACGACTTCGATGAAAGGTCGATGGGGGAGTTGGCGCTGGAGATCCCCCGAAGAGACGAAGCGTCTAGTAGCTTCCTTTTAGCTTCCCGGAAGAGGGTCTTGGCTTATCGGAGGTCTTCCACGAGGGCCGCAAAGTCAGGCGGGGGTGGGGTGCGTTGTCCGTCTTGGAGCGGCGAATCGTCGTCATTCGCGACATAACCGACGCGTTCACGACCAGCCGGCCAGTGGTCTTGAGGGAGAGGCGGAAGAGCAGGTTGAAGCATAGCATCCGAAGTCAGGGCTTGGGCCGAAAGGGCGTCGTGGGCAGCTGAGTCTTCGGTCGTAGCCATGTTTGTCGCGAAAGCGAAAGTCCAAATTCCACAGATTGACACGGGTTGCTAAATCTCTTGGAGGAAAATGAATGCCGACATCGGCCATGATGCCGCTTTATATAGAGGAGAACTGCGCCGCGCAGGCGCAGTGGGAGCATGCAAGTAGGCGGATACACGCAACCAAAAAACCTCCACGGAGACATTCCATTGAGGACAATGTAATGCAAAAATTATCAGGTTAATATGTTTTGGCAAATAAGAAACCTTATTTTTGGTAAACCAGTTAATTGAAGAGGGTGGGAATGTTGAATAGTTTACTCACCCACACTTGTTCACAGCCAAGATGTTTGATACCAGGTTCAAAGGATAAGTTATCGCACTTGCTATAAACTGAAATAAAAACAATTTGAAAAACTAATGAACATAACTAATTTTGGTAAAAGTATTAAACTTTTTTTTATCCTGAAATATTTGTCATATCGGTATGAGCGTCTTTAATTAACTTTTCTTGAAATATCGATAACTAGGGAGCCGTTCGAAATAACTACACACAGGATGCATACCTGTTAATTTTGCATTCAGTTCCTGCAATGCTGTAACTGAAATGTGTACCCTGGAGAATTTTAATTCTCAAGATCTTCCTAGCTCTGCAACATATCTGCGCATGTTCGAGCGCTGACCCTCCATAATGTAATGTAGGCTTGCCGAAAAAAACCAGCATTGGAGAGGACACACAGACTCCAATCATCAAAAACCTTGTGGAACACTTTTTCTCGAGCGGCTAAGTACCAAAAGACCTCGGTCTTTACCATGGCATATATCTCCACCAATAATGGGCCGAATCGACCAAACTTTGCAGCATTTATAGCCCTACACTCCAGCTTCAATCCTGCGGGAAGGGAACAGAACTTTACATTTCCTCTCCATTATTTCACAGCATCAATTTGAAAAACGCTCCAAACTGGGCCGTAGCGCTCATCACTTCCGGTCGCCATTATTGGAAAACTCGTGTATATTTGTAATTATTTTTCGTTGTTCTTTTCGGGCAAAAAGCTCTAGCTCTAGCTTAGTTGTGAAATAGGAGGGGCTGCCTTCGGGTACTTAACCTCAAACACATGTGGATACAGACATTTAAGTGTGATATTTTTTATTGTGTTTGTCGGCCGCAATTGTTATGAAAAATCTCCACCTACATCAAACTTTCAAGTCCAACTTAATTAATGCGTTATAGCATTTTACTAAGCTAGATTATTTAACCTTTTACTATATTCTTTTGCCCCTAGACACTACCATGAGCTCGAATCAATTTAAACGGCAATTCTAACGGACACAAATTTTAATGTAAATAGTTTATCTCGCCATCCGAACTCCGACTGACCATTCCGAATGCAAACAACTAGCTTTACTACAGTTAAATAATATTACAAAGATCTTATACTACTACAATCCCAAGTTTATTCTGTGCTATACACTTGGAAACTTAAATCTTAAGTCTGAGCTCGTGCTTTGATAAGTGAGGGCAAAGTCAGAAGTCGACCTCAGACTTTGATTGCGTGTGTCGAATAATGACACCTTAACAAGTACAAGCACGAGCTTTGATAAGCTCAAGTCCGACCTCAGACTCAGATTGGTATTAATAATGAAATTTAAAGCTGAACTTTGCTAAGCTGAACTTTGGCTAAATACCGTTGTAAAAAAACGAACCGGAAGTTAGACTTACCAATGCAACACGGTTTGCACAAGGTGCTCGACGTCCTTGAAAGTGCTTGAATTTGTTAAAAAAAATCCAAGGCCTTCAATTCCTTGAAATTGTTAGCTATGTTTTGAAAGTTCTTGAATTTTTTGTCGTAATTTAAAATAATGCTCTTGCTTTTAGCAACGTAAAGACATATCTTGCCACTTGTTGTAAATAACTTGCATGTTTGTTGTAAAATGTTCCTGCGCTGTTCTTTTAAATTTTGTTCTTCCGCGAGTTTTCATCAATTGATTACTAGCCTATTAAAGCGATTCTGAGAGGGGGAAGCTGCGAGAAAACGATAATTTTAAAAGGTAAAATTAGTTTTTACTAACCTAAATACTTCAGTAATTATGCTTAAAATCATCATTTTACGCTATCACTGCTCATTTATCAACTAAAAACTCCCTTTTTAGCTCAACTCCAAACTTTCTCTCCTCTCCCGCCAGGGGCGCTGCTACTCCTAAGTAGGAGGCCGCCATCTTGTTTGTTCCCTTTATCACATTTTGAACTCTCCATTCAGTGAATGCGGGGAGGCGGGCGGGTTCTTACTGAAGTATTTAGGTTAGTAAAAACTAATTTTACCTTTTAAAATTATCGTTTCTTACTACCTGCAAATACTTACTTCAGTAATTATGCTGAATTTGTCATTCAGGCGGTGGGGAAAAACCTCACTGAACCCGGGAGAGCTTGCCTACTACTGTTTTAACATGGAATAAGTCAACTTACCACTTCTACACAGTTGGTCTCGTCTCCTCTTCCAGTTACTTCACTGGTGTGCTCAGTTGACTGGGTGTCCCTAGTCTACACTCGAGGTGACTCCCTCAGTCTGAGTTAGCACTATAGTTCATTCACCAGTGTGTACCTCCGTCCGGGTGTCCCCAGTCTACACTAAGGGTGACCCCATCCGGTGGAACGTCATTAGAGCTCCTTTCCTGCCACCACATGACCCCTCACCACGTTCTCTCCTCTAAGTCCACAAGTTTCCCGAAGGTAGTGTTTGATGAAGGTGGTACTGCTATTCCATGAGCACGCTGTTACCACCTCATCCAAAGGTGTGCCACACCCATACGCCCATGATGCGGCTAATGCCCGAAGCTCATGTGCTCTAACTGTAGCGGGGAGATCTTCGTGATCCTGTCCGTTGTTCAAGTATGCTCTTTTAATTACGGCACAGATCCATTTCCCCAACTTGAAGGGTGACACTCCCTTATCCATAATCTCACCACTGTTTGAGTCCACATCCAAAAACAGTGGAGTAGGCTTGTTATGAACTTGCAGTCCTCCTTCTCTATTTTCTGTTTTGGATAGGTAGAACCGCAAAGCTCTAATCTGACACTGCAAACGTTCCTGGTTCCCTGGTTGTCCACACCCTTTTAGAGCTTTAATCCGTACAGGCTTTGGTGTCGTTCCCGGTTTGCAATTTTTCGCTCTGAAATGGGCCGGAAACGTCAAAAATACCTCCGACCAGTCTTTGGAAAACCGAATATGACCGTAACCCCTGGTGAAGGCTGCCAACTCACTTTGGCGTGCTGCCGAGGCCAAAGCGACTAGAAATACTGTCTTCTGGGATAGAGATAGAATGGACGCATTTCTAGCTGGCTCATATGGGACTTTGCAGCACCAAAGGCAGATTCCATTTGGGGAACTATATCGTTTGTCTTGGTCTCTCATTTTCAAAGGCTGTCATCTGTTTGGAAACCACCACATTGGAAACAGTCTTTGGATCCCCTTCGCATGTCAGCACCGAGTTAATGGCCGAACGATAGCCCTTGATAGCACTTGGGGACACGCCTTTGGCAAAAGCTCTTCAAAGAAAATTGTCAGCATTCGTAGGTCCGGGTTGCATGGGTCGCAGTCTGACTTTACACACCACTCGAACCACTTTTTCCATTTGGCATTGTAGTTACGTTGCGAGGACTCCCTCAAACACTTCGTAATCCTGGAAGCCACTTCCTCCTTAAATCCCTCCTTCACCAAATTCTTCCTTAGAGTTTCCACCCTTGAAGATTCAGCATGGAAGGGTTTTGGTGCAGGGTTCTCCCCCGATCCTGGGATAAGAAGTTCTCTGTGATAGGTAGAGGGATTGGCTCAGTCTTTTTCAGCTCCATCAGCTCTGGGAACCATGGAGCTGCTGGCCACCAGGGGGCTACTAGGATGAACTGTCCTTTGGCCACTCAACTTGTTGATCACTTTCAACAGAAGTTTGAACGGCGGGAACAGGTACGCATTCAGTCCTTCCCAGCTGATTGACAGCGCGTCCGTTGCCCAGGCCCTCGCATCCGGGAACGGGGACACAAAACATGAGAGCTGAGTGTTGTAGTGGGTTGCAAACAGATCCACCGACGGGGTTCCCCACTGACGAAACAGGGCTTCACAAACTTGAGGGTCCAACATCCATTCCGTAGTCGGCACCTGCGAACCCCGGGACAACTCGTCCGCCCACACGTTGAGACTTCCTGCTATGTGGCGAAGAACCGGCGAGATTTCGTACTGCATGCAGATCTCCAACAGGATGGAGGCTTCTTCCATAAGACATTTCGAATGCGTGCCTCCACCTTTCTTCACATACGCAACAGCCGTGGCATTGTCGCACATGATGCCCACTGCCTGACCCCTCAGCCTTAACTTCCAGGCGAGGAGGGCTCTCCAAACCGCTCCGAGTTCCAGGACATTGATATGCAGGACCTTCTCTTCGCTCCGGCAAGGTGAGCACCCCAACCTGACAAGGAGGCGTCTGAAAACAGGAGCAACTCCGGAACGGGCTCGTGAATGGGCACTCCAACTTGAAGGTTTCCCTTCACTTTCCACCACGCCAAGCTTTGTCTCGGGAGGTCTCGTAGCGGAATGAAGTCCATCCAACTGTTCCGCGGCTGCCACGCTGTCTTCCGAAACCAGTGAATCGGTTTCACTCGCCAGTGGCCTAAGGGTACAAGTCTGGCATTGGAGTCCAAGAGTCCAATGAGCGATGCCAACTCCTTCGCCGTTACCTTGGTCCTTCTGACGAATGTCTTCACCGACGTTCTCGTCTTGACGAACCTCTCCAGAGTGGGTTTTACCAACATTTTTACAGTGTTGAACTCTGCACCCAGGAACACAAAACAAGTGCTTGGAACTGGTCTGGACTTCTTGAGGTTTATACCAAGACCTAAATGTGAAAACAGTGAGCTGCACATTTCCCATTGCTGAGTCAGAAGAAAACAGTCCTTGTTTCGAACCAGCCAATCGTCCAAATATGCGTGAGCTTTGATGTGATGTAGGTGCAGGTATGCAAGCACAGGTTTCAGCATCCGGGTAAACACGTATGGAGCCGTCGCTAAGCCGAAGGGAAGAGATTTCCATTGGAACGATTTTCCCCCCGCCACAAGGCGGAACAGATGTCGAATCGATGGATTGAGGGGAACGTGCAGATACGCATCCTCGAGGTCGATCGAAATGGTATACTCTTCGCGCTGGAGCGATTCTCGAATTGATTCGATCGATTCCATCTGGAAATGTTCCTTTGCGAGGTGTTGATTGAGTTTCCGAAGATTGAAAATAACTCTGGATCCTCCTCCCTTCTTCGGAATCACCCTTGCTGGACTCCAAAAACCTGGACCGGGAGGTGCTTCTTCTACCGCCCCCTTCACAACCAGCAGATTGACTTCCTTGATAAGTTCTGGGATTTCGGAACGTCTTACCAGCCAGTCTGGGGGGCAGTCTGTAGTTACAAGCCTGGTGACGAATGGCGGTGTGTATCCCTCTTCCTGAGTTTGGATGACGAATGGGTCCGACGCAATCCTCTTCCAATGTCCAAGATGTCTGGCAATCCTTCCCCCCACCTGACGGTGAATGGGGGGGTGCCCTGACCATGGCCAGTCACTGACATGGAGGTCTTTTACCTCTTCCCCGGAACGATCCTCGGCCACGCTGGTAACTCCCTGGTCCTTTCCCGCGCGACGAGGAGGGGGGATGGTCACGAAAGGGCGAACGATCCCTTGACTTGTCCACTGGCTTTTTGCTGCTACTCTTTCCTCCATATGGCTCATTCCAATGTCCGGATGCTGGGTGTTGGATTTTTGCATATGTTGTCTTGCTTCGAGAGCTTCCAGGGTTCGTGCTGACCGATGTTCGGGCAGGTCGAACCTTCTCCTCGAGTTCTGGGGCCAATACAAGCGACTGTCCATTAAACAAGTCTCCAGAACCATGAACTGGCAAAAGTCTCAACTTGCCCACTACATCCGCCGAGACCCCTGTTGTAGATTCGAGGAGGGCATCTCGACGCCGAAAGGCATTGTTCACGAGTAGCCGGCATTGCCAATTTAAACTATCCTTGTGGAATGAAGACGCTCGCTTAAGAAGATGCATACATTCCCTAATTGTTTTATTTTCCCTGAGCTCCGGGTTGACCAACGCCATCGCCTTCAAAGCCGCAGTTGATGACGAGTAAATAAGCTCTGCTTGAGAGCTTGCTCTCATGCTGGCTCTCAACATGACATCGTCCTCTTCAAATTGTTGAGTAGGAGTTTTAATGAATGAGGGGTTCTTGAGAACCGAATCCAACTCGATACTACACAGTTCAGTTACATATTCGGCTTCCTTGTAGCCTATTAAAGCGATTCCGAGAGGGGGAAGCTGCGAGAAAAAATACGTTAACTACAAGAAAAAAAGGACAAAATACGTACCAGCACTCCTTGCATTGCCTGGTGAAGGCTTTATTTTACCCTCGTCTTTTTTTCCTTACCATGTTTTCCCCAATTGGCCTTTTCTTTGCTTTCACCCCCCCCCCCATTTGCACTAATAAAACATGACTAATTTAATGTTTTTGGTGGATAGGGCACATCCGTGAAAAATTATATTGGTTTTGATAAAAATAAAAAAAGTCAAATTTTTTGTATGCGCTATTGTGTGAACCCTGACATACTTCGTCTGTCTACTTCGAAACTGAAGGTCGCTTTACGAATGAATGGTCCAGAGGCTACAATTGTCTGACAATTATTTTTGCATTGTTGATGCTCAGACGAGAAAATTGCGGGCCGGTACTTTTTATCTTCCTTTGAAATGTTTATTTTCGACGTTTTTTAGTGCTCGTTGCCTTTGTATTGGCAGCGACATGCAGACTGAAAAATGATGAACAAAGCATGACCGTGAAGATTGGATGGTGCGGGCGGCAGGGGCTGTGAATAACGACCGGATCAGTGATGATGAGCGATAACGCGACAAACTGGTGCGTGGGTGGTGATGGAGTCAAAGGCGGCAAGGTCAGCGAACGATGAACGCAGCCATGAATGATGAAGGGGTGAACTTGAATGGTGAAACAGCTGCCGGACGAAGTAGCGCAAGGATGTATGTGTGCAAGGACGGCGAACGGACTGGGCTGCCAGGTGACGAACGGGACGGTGAACGGGCGCGGAACGTGAAGGTCCTTAGCAGTGAACGGGCTGGGAGCAGCAAACGATGAACGGAAACACAGAAGTAATGGGTCTGGAATAGGGAACGGGCTGTCACAGAATGTGTAGTGAGGGAGACGATCATCAGACCGTTAAATCGAGGTGAATGAGCAAGGGCCTGTTGATGAAGTTGGGAGGAACCAAGACAGCATGTGGTGACAGACGGCAGAAGTGGTTAACGACGAACGATGCCATGAACTTCCAGGATTGATGAACGGCGAATGGAGAACGACGAGCGCGAACGCGAACGGGACGACGCGCCTCAGAATTGGTGAGCGGCGAACGGGAACGACGAGCCTCAGAATTGGGGAACGACGAACGGGAACGACGAACGAGACGAGCCTCAAGGATTGAAGAACGGCGAACGAGAACGGTGACGATGTGAGGCTCGACGAACGGGAACAAGGAACGATGCGATGAGCGGCGAGAAGCACCTTGAAAATACCGACGAACGGGAACTTCGAACGATATGGCGATACATAGGGAGCGGCGAACGACAAACGGAACATTGCATGATGAGATGCTTCAGAACGACGACCGGGAACCGAACGATATGCCGAGCTTCCAGCCCGACGAACGGTGCGATGGTCTTCAAGATCGACGAACGGCAATGATGGATGATACGATGAGCTGTAAGGCCGACAGACGGCGAATGAGAAGGCGCACAGTACGGTGAGCTTTAGAGACCACTGAACGGCGACGGGAGCGGTGGCGGTACGATGAGCTTCAAAGACCGGCGAAGGGAACGACGAACGATGCGAAGAGCCTTAAAGAACGACGAACGAAAAACAAGATGGCGGGTAACAGAGCGAAGCGACCGTGACAGTTGCGTGGAGGAAAAGAGATGGCAGCTGGCTTGACCATGCGCCATTTACACGCATGCGCAGTGGGTGTGCGAACTGGGCGTACCTAAATTTTTATCTCCTCCAGGGTAAGAAGCACTCAGGAACTGAATGCAAAAAATTTACAGGTAGTGTACTTTTCCTTCCCCGGCAACTAGAAACAAAAAATACACGGAAGAAAAGAAAAACAAATGAAAAAACTTTGTGTAATGTTTGTTTACTGATTTGGCATTTTCTTGAAACGTAGTTATTGGGTTTGATAAAACATACAATGGAATAAACAGGGTTGCTCGCTAATGCTTGCCAAACTTGTGGGAAGGAAAACGCTGTCCCTCCTATCTTTATAATAATCTTGGAGGCCGGCTAAAAGGAAAGCTTAAAGGAAAACCACTTCTCCCTTCCTCGCGCCTGCATTGAAAATGCACTCTCCGACTCTACCTGCATGGAAACAGAAGGCAGGCATGAGTGGTCGATCAACTCAAAGGTTCAATCTGACAAGTCGTCGAGCCAAACAATCACTTCTCCCCTCCTCGCGCCCGCATTGAAAATGCGCTCTCCCATTCTAGCTGCATGCAAACAGGCATGAGTGGTCGATCAATCTGACAAGTCGTCGGGAAGAGTGCCGGGAAAATGTCCCGGGAAATGTGTCCGTAAACTTGATTCATGACCGGCCCCGTGCATAGCACGGGCTTCCTCTAGTTTATGTAATAATCTTGGAGGCCGGCTAAAAAGAAGGCTAAAAGTAAAACCATTTCTCCCCTCCCTGACAAGTCGTCGGGCCGAACAATCACTTCTCTCCTCGCGCCCACATTGCAAATGCGCTCTCCATTCTACCTGCATGCAAACAGGAGGCAGGCATGAGTGGTCATCAATCTGACAAGTCGTCGGGAAGAATGCCGGAAAAATGTCCCGGGAAATGTGTCCTTAAACTTAATTCACGACCGGCCCCGTGTATAATACCGGCTTCCTCTAGTTTGAATTAACTTTACTCCGAACAGTTAGTTTCGGCCTTGTATATGCCTTGGCTGCTCAGACATGGTTTTGCAGAGAAACTACCCACATCAAGCTAAAGTCTACTGCTGACCAGGCTTAGGATTTCTTGAGTCGACTCACGTTTAAAGTCAAAGCACTGACTTTAATAAGCCATTATTAATACCACCAAAGTCATGGCTCATGCTTTGCCGATCGCCCGCACGCAAATTCTGAGTCTCGGCTTGGATTCCCATTATTAATACCAAACTGTTGATCAGAGATCGACCTCAGAGCCATTATTAATACGGCCCTTAGAGGGTTTCAGGACTGAACCCACAGACAACTTTTTCTACTCGACAATTTTGATTTTACTTAAAAACTACTATTACGGTCATTTTTGAATTGCTAACGTGTAAATTCGAAAGGGTTTTCTCTTAAAAGCCAGTCATGTAAACTAGTGAACTTAAAACGTAAAGTGTCAATTTCCATTTATGTTGTTATAATAAAACCAAGAGTTTTTAACTTCAAGTTCGTTTGCTAATGAATTAATTGCTGATCTTTGAAATAACATGTAGCCCGTTCTTATTTTAAATCCCCCGTGCAAGTTAATTGAATCCACCGTTGGTTGCAGCGCAGACCAGTTGTTATTATTACTAGTTTAAACCTATAGTTAGGACATAGGCGCTTCATTCCCCATGCCGGGACTGTAGCCCTGCTGTGCTAGTATCATCAAAGTTGAAAATAGACAGCCAGAGTAGTAACTGAAAAGCCAAAGTCAACCAAGATGTCGGGTTTGCTACAAGCACCTAAGCCATCGTAGCATCCGCCGTTACAATAATTAGTGTTAAGGTGTTAACCAGCCACCTCTTTTCTTTCGATATGTTATGGGGGTGACTAAGAGAGGAGGTTGGGTGGGTACAGGTGTATATTTTCGATACGGCAATGGAAACCAATTTTGACCCCCGGAAAAATTGGGCTTTCTAGTTGCTGCAATGAAAATATCCACTACCGTAAATCGCGTTTTAAACGCACATGGCTAAAATCAGCTAATTTGGCTAAAATCAGGGGTGGGCGTTAAAAATATCATCCGCAAATTTGTAAACAAAATAATGGCTCAAGAGTCTCATTTGTTATCGGAATCAACCAGACAAATTGGCCCACCATCGTAAAACTGACTCTCCTTCATCACGTTTTTAACATCTGCACGAGTTCGCATGAAACCTCCACAACATGTAGTTTATAAACCCTTTAATATTAAATTTAAAATATAGTAAATAAATTTCGTTATGTTTTAAGCAAACCTAGCCAAAGAAACTATAATTTAGATCGTTCTCCAGTTTCATATAGGCTGAATTTGAAGCACTTCACCTTTGGAACAATTACTACACAGCCAGGAGTTTTTTTTTTTTTAATAGCACCTTTTATCATTAGCAATCGCAAGTGTTTGTGATGCAGTTTACATCAGTTAAATTAAATTCAAACAGGCTTAAATGCAATAAATTCGCATTGTAGTAGTCTCTTCAGATCACTCCCAAAGCAAGGTAACATTTGACTCAAGGCTAGCAGTAGCTTCACAAGTGGTTATCTGGAAGGTGCACCTTCGTCAGTAAAAATACATAGGTATTTTAGTACCACCAAGTCAAGTTTAAATATTATTATTACATAAAGTTTCTTGACAAAAATTTTATTTGGCTTTCACGATTTTGCAAAATGAAAATTATAACGTAGATTTTGTTTTAAATCCTAATTTTCAATTACATTTGCCTGGATCTAGTCCACTAGTGCAATCTTGCCGATATCCATGGTGAAGCAATAAGATTACATGTAACTTTCCGAGTTCTCTGCAGCAAATTAATAAATTTATTTTGAGAATATCTAATTTCATTAATTTTACATTATTAATTTCTTTTGTTCCCATTTAATAACACATAATATTGATATTTATTTTAAACTTGAGCTGAGGGATACATGACCAAGCAATTATTTACTGCTAAGCTATGATTGTTGACGTTGTTTTAAGAGCTCCATCCTGATTCATCCAGCTGTACAATCGTACATCATTTGTATCCTGGCCTAGATAATTTTAGGTTAGGAGATTAGAAAACTACTGAATTCAAGGACAATAATGTTGAGAAGAAATAAACCTTTTGGATTACACGAGTTATGTTATAGGGATTGAGAAAATAACATTATCCATGTTATTTACCCAATCCCAAGTTACTGTTCAAGGTACTTAGTTTGGATTATATAGGTTAGGATACAGTGGTTGCCTAGTCACTGGTCTACCACTAATTGTTGAAAAAAAAAAAAAAAATTGTGTAGTTACGTGATAAACAACTTATTAGGTTAGTTAATTTTGTAGCAGAAAAACGAAGATTGAAGAGGTGGGCTTTAGCTCCGTTATTTCATGATTTGACCTTAAAGCATTTTAAGGGGGTGGGCTTTAGCTCCAACTGGGCGTTTAATACGCTATTTACGGTACCTGCAAATTTTGCATTTACAGTAGTTCTCGTCATGTGGCGGGCACCACATGATGGATTCCAAAGGGTTGCGAGCTGGGTTCCCGTGGAGACCTAGTCTCGGCAGATTTCTACGCGCAAAGGCCATCTGCAATGGAGAAGCGAACTTTACAAAAGAAGGCAAAGCCAGGAAAGTTAGGGACGAATTACTAAATCCTCAGAAAGGGGCGGGGGCTTACGTTAAGGTGATGGAGAGGTGAGAAAAACGAAGATTGAAGGGGTGGCCTCTAGCTCCGTTATTTCATGATTTTGACCTTAAAGCATTTTAAGGGGGTGGGCATTAGCTCCAACTGGGCGTTTACGCGATTTACGGTACCTGCAAATTTAGCATTTACAGTAGTTCTCGTCAATCTATGGTGGCGGGCACCACATGACTGATTCCAAAGGGTTGCGAGCTGTGTTCCCGTGGAGACCTAGTCTCAGCAGATTTCTACGCGCAAAGGCTATCTGCAATGAGGAAGTGAACTTTACAAAAGAAGGGAAAGCCAAGAAAGTTAGGGACGAATTACTAAATCCTCAGAAAGGGGCGGGGGGGGGGGGGGCTTACGTTAAGGTGATGGAGAGGTGAGATGACCTTGGGATGGAGCTGTTGATTGTTGACTCACTGTAGAGAGGAAATACGGCTCTGGTCTTAGCTGTTGTTGACAGTTGATGTACCGATTTCCAGGTTGACTAAAGTTACGGGATTTGGTGGTCCTGAAGGTACTTCAGCTTTAAAGTGCACGAGGGCCGGATTATGTCTCAGGCTGTGACAACGAATCACGGATGGAGTGGTCCATGGACTAATCTTGTTACTGTAGCGGTGCTATCTGTCTCTTTTAGGTGCTTGTCAGATGGACACCAACATCTGATGTAGTTGCGAATTCGTAGAAAGTACTCATGGTGACTGTTTTGACTTTTACAGTAAAATCAGCACTAGTGTCTACTGCACGGTTAGGAGGGGAGCGTCCAATGGGTGTTTAATTACCTAGCTAAGAGTTTGAATAAAAATGGGTTTTAGTTATTCAAAAAACATCGCTGCAATTCATACTGTGAAAAGATCGATCCGTTATAAAAACACAAAATTCGCTTAAGTCGCGAAGATACCACCCAGATATCTTCGTCACGTCTCGAGGATTTTTTTGCTTTTAACTTCAACTACATCTACAATGTAGTAAACAACGATGTAGTTGAAGTTGAAAGCAGAAAAATCCTTGAGGCCCTGATGAAGATATCTGGGTGGTATCGAAAATTTGAACAGAGTGAGTCAGTGTTGTGAATTTTAGCGAATTTCATAGTGTTTTTATAACGTTTTAGTTATTTAACTCGTGCAATTAAATTGACTATAAGTCAAACTGTCGTTTAAAACAACTCTTGGTTTTTAATAAGACATGTTAACTTCATACTTTACATTTGAAAACTAGTACGCTAGTAGTTACAAAAGTAATTCTTGAAAGCTTTAAAGTAAAAGCACACTATGATTTACAATAAAATCGGCGATTGAACAAGTTTATAAGTTCATACTAAAATGAAATTTTGAATAGAAAAGGTTTGTTGAGTCACCGGACTCTCTAAGTCACAGAATGCACCTTATATTTGAAAAATAGTCTCAACTTTTGTTTCAAGAGCCACTGCTAAGGATCAAAGTTCATCAAATAGTAAAACCTGGTACACAACCCAAAAGACGTCGTAGCTCTACGATAATACTAAATGATCATTATTATATCATTGGATTATTTAGAAGAACACCGAATTCAACATAAATAAGAAACAAAGCCGGTTTTTTAGGAAGGGAACCTTAAACCCTTAAGTTATGGGAGTTCTAGACCAGAAATGCCGATGGCTTTTAACTACCCATAATCAATTCTCAAAGCTAAAAGTTAAGTTTAAATTTAAGAACTATAAATTTAGAAATTAGAGTCCAACAGAATACTTTCAAAAATTAAACTAGTTACCTATGAAACTACTACCTTGCCCGGCATGGCAACATTCGGACCAGGGAGACATCTACACTCCGCCCGTCGTAGTAACCTCTAGCCTTTGAAATCAGTGAGCAATGCTAAGGACAGAGCTGCCTAGGGTTTTTATGTGGGCAGGGAGGATTCTGTCGACCAAAGCGCGGATGCCGAGGAGAGCTGCGCCCTCCTGATTGGCTGAGGGCCAGGGGCACAATAGAAAGTGGGAGGAGTAGGCGGTTTTACAAACGGATTGTATGGGAGCAGTTTGAAGGATAGTAGGCCTGGTAGAGAAGGTGCAGTTTGAGGTTTTACTCAATTAAAGTGAAAAGGCCTTGCATTTTAATAAAACTACGATGTTATGCATCGCAACTTTTGAAGGTTTGGGGGGGGGGGGAACGACGTAGCTTGCTGTTTAAATCGTTATTACAGTTTAATAGAATGATGGTTTCTGTTCTACTGCTGGATTAATTGAAGGAAAAGGCTTTATTTACATTCGGATGAGGTTACTATGGTCGGAGCTTTGAAATAAAGAACATTTTGCCGGCTCCCAGCCAGGCCGGCTAAAAGTGGTTTCTTTTTTGCCTAAAACATACTTAACCTGATAATTTCAGCATTACGTTGTCCTCAATGTAATAATCTCTGGAGGTTTTTCGGTTGTGTGTATCCACCTGCTTGCACGTTCCCACTGCGCCTGCGCGACGCAGTCCGCCTGTATATAAAGCGGCATCATGGCCGATGTCGGCATTTATTTTCCTCTCAATCTGTCAGGAGGTGTCGAGAGGGGAGGCAGGGCGGGCCCTGGTTAAGTATGTTTTAGGCAAAAAAGAAACCATTTTTAGCCAGCCTGGCTGGGGGCCGGCAAAATGTTCTTTCTTATTTGCCAAAACATATTACCCTGATAATTTTAGCCTTATCAGTTGACCTCGTCAAATGTGGAGGCGGGCACTGATCTGACGGAGTGCCCCGGGATGCTAGCAGGCTTTCCCCCCCAAAATTTGTGAATTTTGCACTTTATTCAGAACATCTGATGAAACAGGAATTTGGTTCTCTTTCGTAGGGTTTGGTGGCCCTGAAAAGGACCATTGTTGTAAGAGGGGTCTTGCTTCCTTCTATGGATAGCTTGCTTCCCTCCGAGATGGCTTGCTTCTGCTTCGTTCTGATTGTGCTTAAGGGGGCTTGACCACAGTTCTGGCTGAGACGATTGGTCCCAGCCGGTGTAGTCCTTTTTCTTCTCTTGACATGTTCCTTAAGTAGTGGGAGGTGAATGTCATCGAGTTACGCCAGGAAGCTGCCTGTAGGATCTCTACTAATGGGACGGCGTTATGGTGTGCCCATGACGTGGAAACTGCTCTGACCTCGTGCGCTGTCGCTCTTTCCCTGCTCAGGTTTGCTTTGTCGTAAGCGGTGTCAATGGTTTTCTTGATCCAGCGGGAGATCATTGCTGGTGAGGTTTCACCTGTATGTAAGTCAACTGGAAGGAAGAGTTGGTTTCTGCCTCTGCGGATGTCTTCATGTTGGCTGCAGGTGAGGTAAAACCGAAGTGCTCTGATCGGGCAAAGGAGACGTTCAGGTTCATTTCCTGTTAGCTTGGAGAGGGCTGGAAAGGTGATTGGTTTTGGTGGTTCGGATGGTTTTTGAGTTTTTGCACGGAAGTCTGTTCTTGGGTGAAGTGTTACAGATGTGAAGTTTGGGCTAAAAACGCAGAAGGCTGGGTCTGCGGATAGTGCCTGAATTTTGGAGCAACGAGCGCTTGCTGCTAGTGTTACTAGGAAGACGGTTTTCCTGGTTAAGAGCTGCAGGGAGCAGTCTTGCATAGGTTCGTAGGGAGCTTCAATTAGGGATTGGAGTACGATCGATAAATCCCAGTCGGCAAAGAGTATTCTTGTTGAAGGACGGTCATTTTCGAATGAGTGGAGGAGAGATGAGATCAGATAGTCTTCAAGGAGGTCAGTTTTGTCTGCAGCTTTGAGTTTAGGGCTGAACGGTAGACCAAGATCGTTGAGCCTTTGACTTTTTTAATGTCGAAAAGGTTGGTGAAAAATCTTAATAGTTCTAGTAGAGTGGGATTGATTGGATTGATTTTCCTTGCGTGACACCAATGAAACCATTTGGACCAGTGACTGTCGTACATTTTGTTTGTAGAGTTCCTTGTGGCCTTTGAGGCGATTCTGAAGGCATCGTCTTTATGAATTCCTGCCTTTTTGAGGATTTTGATGATATCAGCCATGCATGAAGGTTTAGATTCGCAAGGTTTGGGTGTAGTTTCGAGCCCTTTTGTTGTGACAGAAGGTCTGGCTGAAGAGGGAGGCTTCTTGGAGAGTCGACCAGTAGGGATAGTAGGCGAGGGACCCATGCTGTTGATGGCCAAAGGGGGGCTATGAGAAGGAATAGGCTTTGGCTTTCCTCGGCTTTGTTTAGAACTTGTGGAAGAATTTTGAATGGTGGGAAGAGGTAGGCGTAAAGGTTGTGCCACGGGTACGTCAGTGCGTCGATTGCTATGGCTTGGTCGTCCGGCATCGGGCTGATGTAGTGGGGAAGTCTGGCATTGTGCTTCGTGGCGAATAGGTCTAGCATGGGAGTTCCCCAAATCATGAAGAGAGATTTGCAAATGGACTTCTTGACGCACCATTCCCCTGATGGGGGTGAGTGGCGAGACAACGAGTCTGCTATAGCGTTCCTGTTCCCTGGAATGTGAAGGGGAGTAGTATAATGTTGTTTATGATGCAGAGGTTGAGGATTTCTGAGGTGAGGTTGTGGAGCAGTCTGGATTTGGTTCCACCCTCTTTCCGAATGTAGGCCAAAGCCGTGGTGTTGTCTGCCTGGATTTGAACGACTTGGTTTATGATGTGTGGGAGGAAGAGTTGTAACGCATGGTGGATTGCTCGAAGTTCGAGATAGTTGATGTGGTGACCTCTGTCTTCCTTCCAGGAACCTGAGATTTCTAGGTTGTTCATGTGGGCTCCCCAACCTTGGTTTGATGCATCGGTGAATACGGTTTGTTACGTCTGACCACCAGCGCAGGCCGTCTTGAGTAAAGTCTTCGTGAAATGGAAATTGTTGATCTGGTTTTGGTTGACCAGCGGGTTTGACCAGTGGTCGATTCTGTGGTGGTGAAAGGGCCTTGACATCCATCGTCTGTATGGAATTAGGTTTGCCATGGAATCCCTTTTCCGATGAGGGAGTTCAATTCGCGAAGGGAGAGGGTCGATTGGCGCTGAAATAGGCAAATGTGTTGGAGAAGGTCTTTTACCCTTTCGAAGAACGGGGAGATCGTGGCTGATGACAGATCGAACGAGGCGCCTAGGAACGTGAATTGTTTCTGGGGGGTGTGACGTCGTGACTTGGAGTGGTTTACCCCGAAACCTAGTTGATTCAGTAGGCGAATGGTCTTGTCCCCGTTTCGGAGGAGGCGGTCTGGGTCGTCGTCGTGAAGTGCCCAGTCGTCCAGGTATGTGCTGGCCTTGATTTGATTTTGATGGAGGTGTCCAAGAATTGGTTTTAGAACCATGGTGAAAATCTTGGTACAGCATTTAAGCCAAAGGGTAGACAGCGGAATTCGAAGGTCAGATTGTTGTAGATGATGAAGCGGAAGTATTTTGTTGAGGACGGGTGGAGAGGGATGTGCAGGTAAGCATCTACTAGGTCTAGGGAGATGGTCCAGTCGTGCTGACTGAAGGATTGACAAATGGATTCCAAGGTCTCCATTTTGAAGTGTGGGTTGTCGATGAATTGGTTTAGGGGTTTCATGTTGAAAATGAGGCGTAGGCCTCCTGTCTTCTTCGGCCGTGTCAAGATGGTGCTGTAGAATCCCGGTCCTGGGTTGTGGCGTTGTATGATTGCGCCTTTCGCGACAAGGTGGTAGATTTCAGCCGAAAGGGGAATGGTTTGTAAGTGGAGGTGGAGAAAGGAATGTTGGATGAAAGCCCTTCTTGATTATTGCAAGGATTTCGGAGTTGCGGGTTATTTTCGTCCATGCAGGATAAAAGTGGCAGAGTCTTGCACCGACCGGGAGACCGAGAGAGGTATTGGCAGTCACAGTTTTCGTTGGGAACTGCGGCCGCCGGGGGGATGAGAGACGGCTGCGGCGGTCGGGTGTAGCAGTGCGCTTCTGATGCGTTTTCGGGATGCTGCGTGGCCGTCCGCGTCGATCAGGCCGAAAGGGCCGGTTTTTCTGGATGTCGTCTTTCCATGGTGACTTTAGAGGATTGGGTGGCTTGTTCCAGTCTTCTGATGTAGGTCGGTATTTGGGCTTGCTGGACCGAAAGGACGACCTGTCTTGCCGAAAAGGCTTGGGCTTCCGAGAAATGTCGAGGTAAGGAGCCAAAGTTGGGATCAGACTACAAAAAAAGGTATCCGATTCATGAAGTGGTTGGTTACGGAGGCGATGTCTGGTTGACTTGTTCAAGTTGTTGGCAGTTATGAGGGCGGCCTCGCGTAACAGAAGTGTGTTATTGAATCGAGCACGCGTTGCCCAATTGATCGAGTGGTATGTAGCAAAGCTGGCTTTTTGAAAGAGCTGTGTGGTGAGTGACGAAAGGGTGCGGATTTCTTCTGGACTTGCGTCCACGGTGAGCTTCTCACATAAGGCATTGACCGCAGTGTTCAAAACATCTGCTTGCGAGGCAGTGCGAAGGCTCATCTGGAGACACTTGTCGTTGTCGTACAAACGAAAGAGGGCACCTTGATGCGCTCCGGGATGGAGAGAGCCGTGCCAAAATCCAGCTTGACCTCACCGCATAGAAATTCACATTCGGGGTAGGTGTCGAAATCTCGGCAAAGGACCGGAAGAAGCTTGTTTCTCGGCCGGGGCGAGGAGCAGGTGGTTCAGTATCTAACAGTAAGGGCTCGCCTTTGCCTAATAGAAGACCGCCGGTTACGGAGGAGGCAGGTGAGGAGCGTCGTCGATTGTCCCAGGAGGTTGCGTGGTTTGGCATCTTTGTCGCGAACGGCAAACCCAAAGCCCGTCTTGAGGCCGCGGTTGATGACTGGGGCGTCAGCGGACTGCGATGGTTTGTACAGGAAGCGGTCCGGGACCGTCTCTTCTACTGTCTTTAGAAGGGAAGCCAGGGGAATTGTGGGGTCTTCCGTGTTCTCGTCGGGAAACTGAATGTGCTTGGCAAGAGTGGACGGAGTCGTGACTTCTTTTGTCACGAAAGCAGGGGTTGTTGAAGGCGCAAGCCTACGCTGCTTGGCGGGAGAAGGTGGAGCGGGCGACTGATGTGTCCGGCTGTCGTGGCTTGAGGTTGGAGCGACCCAGTTGCGAGTATCAGTTCTGATTGCCGACGAGGTGCAAGAAAGGGGAGGAGTGGGGTGCGATCTGGCATGTTGACGGAAAACAGAGTCGACTAGGATGTGAGATTCGCTGCGAGTGACACTGTAGTCTCGGCGTGACGATTTGGATGAAAGGTCGACGGGGGAGTCCCGAAAAGAAGATGCGTCTTGCAGCTTCCTTTTCGCTTCCTGGACAAGCGCCTTGGCTCGATGGAGATCTTCCACGAGAGCCGCAACGTCAGGCGGCAGTTGGGTGCGTTGTCCGTCTTGGAGCGGTGAGTCTTCTTCATTCGCGACATGGTTGGAAGGGAAGGCGGGAGAGCAGGTTGGAGCACAGCGGTCGGAGGTAGAGCAGTCGCCGGAAGGGCAGAATCTTCGGAAGTTGCCATCTAAGTCGCGAAAGCGAAATCCAAATTCCAGAGATCGACGTGGTGCGTAGAACCTCGTGGAGGAAATGAATGCCGACATCAGTCATGATGCCGCTTTATATACAGGAGGACTGCATGCAAGCAGGCGGATACACACAACCGAAAAACCTCCAGAGATCATTCCATTGAGGACAATGTAATGTTAAAATTATCAGGTTAATATGTTTTGGCAAATAAGAAATACAAGATATAACACTTAAAATGTCCGGTAAATTTAAATAGTAGTTTTTGCCGTTTTTGGATAAGGTAGAGTTCATGGGAAGAAATTACGTTAATGATTGCTTGAAAAGCACTATGTAAAAGATTAAATAAACCAGCTTGTGTATAAAATGCTAGAACGCATTTGCTTTTATAGTATTATTGCACCCGCAGATAATAAGAGTGCAATCGAATTTTTCATGATTCCTAAAATCGTCACCTTAGTGTAAAATAAAAACATCTAATGTGGGTCCTCTTTTTACATGTATGTGGTCAAGTACCAATTGACAGCCCCTCCTAATACAACACTAAGCTAGTCGGCTTTATGCCTGAAAAATAATTTATTACAAATATACAAGTTTTTCAGAAAATGGCAATCGATGATTTGCGTGCAGTGCATTCGGTTTGGAGTGTTTTCCTAACTGCTGTAGATAATTATTGGGGTTGAATTTTAATGTTCTGTTTCCATGGAGTTGAAGACAGAGTTCATGGCTATTAAGGGCTGAAAACAGGGATCGTTTTTGTCAATTTTCCAGGGAGATACACTTAGTTTAAGTTGAAGGCTTTTGGAGTTAGGCCTAGCGCTACCGAGCGCTAAGAAAAAAAAAGGTGTTCCCCGGGTTTTTGATTTTTGGTGCCGGTTATCCTAACCAATCGGGATTTTTGGCATCTAGCCCTTACATTACGTTAATGGTTAATGAAGTGACAAAGATGGTAAGAGCTCGCAGCAAACAACGACAGTCCAGGGGAGCTGTGGTGGTCTCGACGAGGTTGCGAGGATTGGCTGGTTCCGAAGTCTCAAATGGCCAGCAGTAAATGATGAGTGCCAGGCAGAGTTGTTGATCGAGTCGGTGAGGAACAGCAGACATTCAGCTTGCGTTTGATATTTTGCTGGCTATCGGTGACAGGAGTTGTTGATGGGAGTCGGCACAGGCGTCGTGTTGCTGAACGGTAGCACTATGTTGCGCTGTTGTTGTAATGGTGAGACCATGATGTTAGGAATCACCAGAGGAGGAAACATCACATGGAATAGTGGCCTCAAGGCGGAGATTCATGGTTGGTCCTTTGTTATGTCGGCAACATCAGTCGGCAAACATGAAGCGAGTGACGATCAACTGGAACTTGGGATCCGTTGTAGGATGACTATTACGTGGGATGAAGAGGCAGAGTTGCAGTTTAACAAGAGGCGATGTCAAGGTACTGTCGGCGAATTCGTGTCGGTGGGTTGAACCCTGATGAAAGACTTCTTTTGGTGAAGGCTTTTTATGGAAGCACCAGATAACGCCGTTTTTCGGTGAGAGCTTGGAGGAGCAAACGATAAATAGCAAATGCAACGTGACTGGATAGCATCAAACGGCTGAGGCGTCAGACAGAATTGACGGCATTATTAGGAAAGCTGCCGATGAAAGGTGAGGAACATCAGGCAGCGATGGGTGGAGGCTAGCAGAGGTGCTCATGAAGTCTGGTGAAAGACAGAAGGCAGCGAAGGACACAGGCACGAAGAGCTGCTACTTACTTTGGTGAGGGGCAGTCGACAGAGGGGATGAAGTTCCGAAAGAGCTGCCACAATGAACGGCATGGCACAGCAGGCAATGACGAACGAATGTTCGTAGAATTGCTAAAGAGGGGGTAAGGCATGAGAGGTTGAAGAGAGGCAGCAAGCAGCGAAGCATGAAGGCGTGAGGCTGTGATTCTTGTTGGCGAAGGACTGCAAGCCGAGAAGGAAGCAGGTCCGAAAGAGCTGCAACGATGATCGGTGAGGGCCAGCAGGCAGCATAGGACGAAGGTCCGAAGGGGCTGCGATGATTGTCGATGAGTGACAGAAGGTAGCGAAGGACGAAAGTCCAAAGAAGCTGCAATGAATGTCAGGTTGCGAAGGATGAAGGTCTGATGGAGCTGCGATAGTTGTCGACTAGGGAGAGCAGGCAGCGATCCGAGAGTGACACAGTACGTCAACGAAGGGTAATGGACGAAGGACGTTCACGAAGGACGAAGGCTAAAGGACGTCAGCGAAAGCCAAGGGACCGAAGGAGGACGCAGGTCCAAATGAGCTGCAACAATTTTTGCCGAGGGACGGCAGGCAGCGGCGGGTGAAGGTTAGTCGATCTGCCAAAGAACATTTTTGATGGACTGCAGACAGAAAAGGACATGGCTAGTGGCAGTAACACTGGCAGGACAGGGACGGCAAGACAAGAACGGCGAAGGTTCAGTAGAGCTGCTACAAGTGTCAGCAAGAGGCAGCAGGCAGTGGCAGGTGAAGGGTGGTTGAGCTGCCCAAAAAGTCGATGAGGGACAGCAGGCAGCAAAGGGCAAAGGTATAAAGTAGCATTATTGGCTGGAGAGGGACAACACGTCGAGGAGGATGCAGGTTCGAAAGAGCTGCAAACGAGTCGGTGAGAGACAGCAGGCAGCGACGGGTTAAGGAAAGCATAGCTGTCAAAGGAGAATGCAGGGGGGCAGCAGGCAGTGGAGGACAAAGCCTGTGGCTGCAAACTGGCTGGTGCGGGACCATGAGTCAAGAAGAACGCAGGTTCAAAAAGCAGTAACGAATTCCAGCGAGGAACAGCAGGCAGCAGCGGTGAGGGTTGGAAGGAGATGCCATAGAAGGTTACTGAGGGACAGTAGGCAGTGGAGGACGAAAGCATGAAGTAGTATCACTGGCTGGTGAGGAACCACAGATCGCGAAGGGCGTAGGTCAGAACGAGTTGCGACGAAATCAGTGAGAGACAGCAGGTGTAATGCTGATCGACGAAGGACAGCAGGCTGCCACGGACGAGGGTTAGCAGCAGTCTGTGAAGGGTGGTGATGTAAAGAAGCTTGTCTTCACCCTAGATTTGAGAGGCGACCTCTGCTTAATACATAAAAAAACTGAGGGTTTTTTAACTATTTCTCCATCTGCATTGTTTCTACGCAACGAACTTTTCTCATTAGCGCACGCTTCTCATTAGTGTTTCCCAGAAAAATGGACAGAATCGACCAAACTTTTCACGCCTTTAATAGTCCAACACATGTTGAATTCTGCGGAAAACAGAATGCAGAAAATTCCACTCAATCTTTTTTTATGAACATTTGAAAAACGTCTCCAACTGTGCCGTAAATGTACGTGCGTCAGCCATTTATCACGATATATATTTTGAATATATTTCACATTTCTTTTTAGGCATAAAAGCCGACCAGCTTAGTTGTGTTTTAGGAGGGGCTGTGAATTGGCACTTAACCTCACATACATGTGTAAGAGGACCCACACTCTACTTTTTTTTTAATCTAAAGTCCCAAGTTTAAGAAAACTTCGAATGTAAGCCTTTATTATTTGCAGCTGCAATAATACCATTTAAATGCGTTACAGCATTCAGAAAAAACCTGGATCATTTAATCTTTTGATTTTAATGTTAATGCAACTATTTAACTAGACTAGGTTCTTAAAACTCAACTGACCCTGGCATAAAACATATCCTGCGAATTTAACGGACATTTGTTGTGTTGTCAATTTTAATTTCAGAGATCTCAACACAACTTCGACCCTAGTAACATTCCTTCTATTAAACTCGCAATTTTCTGTATACTGGCTTATAATCATGACTGCCCCTCAATAAAATAGCTGGCCTTCACCAATTAATCTTGGAAATAGTAAATAGTGCAGCAATTACAGTTATAAACAAGGCTTTCACTTTTTAATTACCAAGTAAAATTTGAATTGCACCTTCTTTAACAAGCCGTGTATCCTTTAAACTTGCCCAAGCGATCTGTCACTTAAACAGCCTGCTCCTCCCACTTTCCAATGTTCTACAGGCCCTCAGCCAATGACGAGGGGGTAGCTCTCCTCGGCGTCCACGGAGGGGGGCTAGGAATCCAACTCGTCAGCATAAAAAGGCCAAGCAGCTCTCAATCCATAGCATAGCTCAACCATCAAAGCCAGACGTTACTACAACGGTCAGAGTCGAGATGTCACCGGTCCGAAGGTTGCCATGCCGGGCAAGGTAGTAGTTGTAGGTAAACTAGTTTAGCTTTATTTTTATTTTTTTGGAACTTTATTCTAAAATTTAAAACCTTAAGGATTTAACTAAAAATTATGGGTAGTTAAAACCATCGGCATTTCTGGTTCCCCCTACCATAAAGTAAGGGTTTAAGGTCCCCTTTCTAAAAACCAGCTTTCTTTTCTGTTTTGCTTACAACACGTAATTAAACAACTTTTGTTCAAGATCTTGTAACTTTATTATCGAAGCAGAGTACTTCATGGTAGAACCTTGATATTGCTAGCATGATTCAATGTGAAGTACATTTGATCTTGTACAAGACGCCATAGGAACATAATCTTAAATTAGAGACCAAGACTGAATTTGTAAGATGCATATTATAACTTAGAGGAGTTAAGAAGTCTCCAAACACTTTCTATTCGAAATTGTTTATTTGAATTTTATTTAAATTCTCTCCCGATAATTCTTGTAATTAACAGTGTGCTTTCACGAAAGGCTTGATTTATTGTAAAAAGACTAGTTACTAAATGTAAAGTCTTTATCTTTCTTGTTTTATTAAAACCAAGAGTCGTTTTAAAACTCAGTTGCTTCTAGAGAGATTTAATTGCACGAGTTAATTAAGAAACCACCCAACCACCCAACTTGTGGCAGTGAACCATTATTAGTGCTTAAAACCCTTAGAAAGGACATAAACGCTCTAACCGTGCAGTAGTGACTGCTATGCTAAAATGTACCGCAAAAGTAAAAACAGCCACCCAGAATTACTACTAACTTTATTGAGACCACACCAGACGTCGGTGATAAGCAGTAAGCACCTTAAGACCCTGTAAGCACCGCTACAGTGAGAGGTTTAGATGGTGGTAGAGATGCGGGAAAGCACAGCTGTGAATGACAGCAGGTGAGGAACAAAGTCGCTGCAGTCTGGCTGGCATGGTTTAGCAACGATGAGTAAAGGTCAGTTGACAGGAGGCCAGAATGACGGCAGCGAAGGCTGGCACTTCTGAAAAAATTATTCGATGTTGGCCGGTAAGGGAGCCGAGAATGATAGTTGGAGATGGCTTGAAGCTGCAGTGATGGTTGGTGACAGGAGGCCTGAATGGCGGCATGATGGCTGGCGCTTCAGGAACGTACGACGACACCCTGCAAGATGGCGGGCGGCAGTTGGCGAAGGCTTGCAAGAGTGGAAGGTTTGAAGCTGCAGCAATGGCTGGTGAGGGCAGCAGGCCTGTCAAGAGCGAGCGCGAGGGGCAGCAGGCCTGACGGAGCGGGAGCCAGGTTCCGAGTAGGAATGGCAAAGCGGGAACCGGATGAAGAGAGGTGGCATCAAGGGGATTTTAAGGCCGTCTCCTAGATCGAGCTGTGATGCATTAAATTTTCGAGTTGTGTGGAAAAGCTTGCTTGGATGCCAATTAGAACGACGAGGCCGAGGCGGGCTTGGAGGAAAAAAGCGGAAAGCAGACGGTGTCGAGCGTGGAATTCAGCCGATTCACTCATGTCAGCAGAGCAATGTAAGTTGCGTGGATGCATCGTGTCCTTCATAATTTTTGAGTGAAGCTACATGATAATTTAACAGTGGGTGCCATCGATTTCTTCGGGCAAGTCATGATAAATAGGTAGAATGTCCGACAGAAATCCGATCTTTCGGGCGAAGGATGGTTTGGCTCATGACGGACGGAAGTGAAGTGAGAATTACTAAATAAAAAACTCGTTTGATGTTTACGATAAGATTTGACGAATCCGAAGTCAAAGCAGCAGAGTAAACTTTCCTGTATGGTTTCGCAGACCGCAGTGTTCCTGTACTGTTTAGTCCACGTGAAACCTTACTGCTGTATTCACATGTTTTTACAGTTTTTACTTTAGAACACGATATGTCCGATTGGTTCATTCTACTTAGCTAAAGGACATCGCTGATAATTCGTACAAACCATACTTTTAATGTGCTTAGTACAGACCTACATATTAACTAATTCAGGGTTCTTGCGACTCCTTGAAATCCAAGAAATATCGTTGAACATAAAAATGAAACATCAGTCCGTAAGTCTTGAATATGAATCTTAAAAACTGGGGTATTGTATCCATAGGATGAAAGGAATGGAGACAACCGGACTAGAATAATGAAAAATTTACCCCCGAAAGTAGGAGAGTGTGTAGCCTGTATTATGCACTATATTACTCTTACAATTTTGAATGTTGAGATATGGTTTTGATTTTACGTGTCTAATGGTTGAATACAGCAGTAAGGTTTCATGTGGACTATACAGTACAGGAACACGCATAAAGAGGACTCGCATAAAGAGCAAGGGCGTCGATTTTTCTAAAGTTGTGGGGGGGACGAAAGACGAGAAGCAGCCATAATTTTGTAATAAGGTAGGTGAATTTTAAAAATATACGGTAGTCTTGCACCCGTTTTCCCCTCCCCAAATTACACCCCCTGTAGCTTTGTAAGTGGGGGGGGGGGGAGGGGGGTCATTTAGTAGCCGAGAACATGGGCCAATACAGCTGCAAGCTACTCGAGTCAGCCACTTTGCGGCTTAGATCTAGACACACGCTAGTGTGTTGCGTCAAGTTAGGCAACAAACATCACATCAATTCAATTGTCGAGGTTGTAAGCCATTGTAGCGCCACGCCATTGCGTCAGTGTCTTATATCTTGAAGCATAGTTGGGCACATTTCAGGTACTTGGGGAAAAATAATAATGCGGTACAAAAGCTTAAAGGCACATAACTCCCTCCGGTATATTTTAACAGTTTCACTAGATACATTACCGGAAATAGTTTTATATAAACTGATTTACCTTTCATTTGCTGGTCTAAGGGTACGATGCACATGTCAGTAGTGGCGCGTGAATGTTATTAGGCTTGTTTTAACGGCTCGGTCCGAGCGGTACTTAACTCCCGCCACATCGCTGGCAAGCCGCGGCCCTGCAGGAAGGATAATTAATCCTTCGCTAATGTTTGCTACTTGGTCGTACGATGTGTCACTTTGCCGCGGCCCCGAAATGATTTTAACTAGTGTCGTAGAGCAATGCGCGCTCTGGTCGTTTGAACTATATTTTAGCGTAGGTGAGGCAGCGTAAAGCGGCCAGAACGGAGGGATTTATGTGCCTTTAAATTGTGTTGAAATCGTGAGCAATGACCCACCTCACAAAAATTAACTCATGTAGGAATGCCAGCTAAGCTGCTTTCAATGCAAAATCTGACCCTCTAACGTTGTAAATGTGTGACTAGTTACTAGCTAGCTTCTAGCTAGTCCGCTCATCCCCATGTTAATTTCCATAAGGTGATTACTCATCGATACCGATAACGGGAAGGCTTCCAGCTATGAAATTGGACGAATGAGTGCAGTACAATACAAACTGCGTACCTTTATGGTTTGGAGCCTGGGGGCGTAAATACGAAAATAATGTTATAACCATTGTTAGTATTGTCGGCATCGTCTCTCATTGGACGGCCAAAGTTCGGACAATTAGAACGTGTATACTGACGTGCGTGCCTAGACACACACTAGTGTATCACGAAAAATCTAAACAACGAAGAAGTTGCAAAGAAATTGTATTCACGTCCACCAAGATGCCACCAAGTTGAAAGTGGTTCGGCCTTTCAAAGAAGTGATATCAACACAGCAAATTAACTAAATAAAACAAATTAAAACAAAATTAAAACAAAATCAAAAACCTATAAAGCGGTGACCAAGTTGAGAATGGTTCGGCCTATAGGCAAAAGGTAGTAGTAAATTGGCGAAAAACCAATTTCTTGTTGAAGTGGCACTTTATTACACATCTGTACGGTAGTGGAGTATAGTCAATACACAATTTTAAAAAAAGGAGTGATATGTCAAAAACTAAAACTGGTTAAAGGGGCCGCCCGAATGGTTCGGAACTTGGCTGCCCCTTTAACCAGTTTTGGTTTTTGATATGATAGAATTCAAGCACCCGAAAAATAGCATTTGTAAAATTTTCGTGAGGTTGACTGTAACAAACTAGGGTTGCACTATGGAATGCGAGAATTTATTAGAAAAATTGAATTGTTTATATAGCAGTTACTGGTATATTTAGAGGGTTGCATAGGGACCTACAGACTAGAGAGACAACGAAATACGATAGAAAAACACCGTTAAAATAGCAAGAAAGTTAATTTTTTTTTCGGAAAAAACGAAAATACGTTAAGATATTAGAGAGGGGGTGAGTAAAAAATCGTTGATAGCCCCTATGCGGCAAAAGTGCAAATCCTCCTCTGATATCATAAATTAAAAATACCTTCAAACATTCGCACAAATTGCAAGTGAATTGAGAATGATTCATTGTGTACATACATTCTCCAGATGCATCGAAAAAAAAAAAATAATAATAATGTGACTTTATGGAAATCACTCCCCTTACACAAGCAAAAATAATATAATAAACAAAAACGGAACGTTAAATGTTTAGAGTAAGGGTCTAAAAGTCAAAACCTAGAAGGAACACGGACAAGGTTTGACAGTAAGGGTCTAGGTGTAAAATTTTGTAAGAGGCTGGTAAGCATTAGACCCTTACTACCCGGTGGTTAGCTTAGTTTTAGTCTATTGGACAGAATGTGTGTATGAACGGTTGTAGCAGGTTTTCTTTGTTCTTAGAATATTGTTATGGAACTTTAAGAACATAATTTTCTTGAGATATAGAATTTTGTCTTTTGATGCTTTAAAAATTTTAATTAAATTTCGTAGATTTACGGTAGAGGATAACCAGTAATGTTACTAAATCGAAAAATAATTTTCAACATAAAGCAAAGCAGCAAACGTATACCATACTACCACTGGATCATCACATGGGTCATTGTAGGAGCTTTTCCAGTTTTTCGTCAAAATGTATGTATTTCTGACCACCGGGTAGTAAGGGTTACCAGCCTCTTACAAAATTTTACACCTAGACCCTGACTGTAAAAGCTTGTCCGTGTTCCTTCTAGGTTTTGACTTTTAGACCCTTACTCTAAACATTTAACGTTCCGTTTTTGTTTATTAATTCGTGTTACTTTTAGAATTGCAGCTAAACTGTAAAACAGTGCAGTTGACGGTGAAAATAGAGAGTTTAACACAGAGACCCTAGGCTGACTCTTGCTAACACTGGGTATCGCCAGTGTTAATAGAAACAAATCCTTTAATCTTCAGTTTTGCAGCCGGCGTTTGCTAATTAGCATTGTTGCATAATAACAATGTTTAAAACAATGTAAAACAATCAATCTGGTCGTTTAGAGCTCCTTAACCCCTGAACCACTTGACCAATTAGAAAATGCCTTATGGAAAGGGCACATCTACAGAGCAATACCTGTAAAATGAGCCAAGAACCAGCTTCATAGGACAAATAGTTTGACCTGTAGAGAGGACAGACGAAAGGTACAAAGAACTTGTCTATTTGGCCCCTCTCTGTATTTTGGGTTTGGCTCGACCGAATTTCACAATTTTTGGACTGCAGACAGGCCTTGACTAGTCAAGGCTAGATTCCAAATTTGGTTTAAAGATGTTTACTTTTGACGGAGTTGATAACACAGAGATCCTAGGTCGACCCTTACTAACACTGGCTATCGCCAGTGTTAATAAAAAATATAAAAATTATAAAAATGTACATTACGCCAGCCTACTAAAGTTTTATTGTGCTGAATTAGATACAAACCCAAAACCAATTCTCTAGATTTTTCAAACAAAAGGTTTTTCGCACTGCAGACAAACTTTTGCATCATATCGTAAGGACTTGAAAATGTTTTAACAAATGAAATGCATTGATATTTAATCTACGTACAAAAATTGAATGGTTGTATCAAATCAAGCATTGGTACAATACAACCATAACAATCAATCAATTTAAATTCCCACTCAGCTATAAAAAGTAAATAAATAAATAAACCTCATTTCATTTGCCGTTGACGTAGTTGTAGGCAGTGACTGGATGAGGAGGGGGAATGCCTTGCCACCCAAGACGGACGGAAGAGGGCATAAAAAAGCTTACCCGATTTCAAATGATTTTTTGTTTGGTTTTTCTATCGTTATAGTTTAGAGTTGGACTCAAGATTAACTGTATTATTTTGTCGAGGTGGGGGAACAGGAGAGGGGGATTGTCGTGGGGGTATGAAATTGGGACTCGCATAAAGAGGACTCGCATAAAGAGGACTCGCATAAAGAGG
>JAHWFP010019846.1:172423-197271 GCA_023313725.1 Lithobius niger
CTGGCGCTGCAGCCGCCTGCCTCGTGGGGAAAACCCCATTCGCTTTTGAACCTTTCTTGTTCGTTAGCGGGGAGGCAGGGCGGGTTCTACTGGAGGTAAGTATTTTTATGATAGTAAAAACTAATTTTAACAAGTTAAAATTGTCATTTCTTACTATCTGCAAAATACTTACCTCCAGTCTACATGCTGACTTTGTCGGAAAGGCGGCGGGCAACTAACAAAAAAGGGTTAAGTATAAAGTACAAATTTTCCACTAAGTCCAACAACCTCAAACAGTCAACTCACCTCAATGTGTTGTCTTGATGTTCGAGTCTCCTCCCCCTCTCGTTCTTTGGTTTTCGGCGTTATGGTTTTTCTGCCTGCCGAAAGTATGTGATATGGCATTCCTCTGGTGTGCGTTTCTCTCTCGTGTCCGCAATTCTCTAGAGCGCACTGCCAATATCCTTCCCACCTGCGTTCGTCTGTCACTGATTGGCCTTCCGCACTGTCGTCTGCCGGTTTTGTGTTGACCCGGCGACCACGTGCTGTTCGACGACGTTACGTCCACTCTCACCACAGGTTTCCCTCAGATAATGCTTAATGAAGGTGTTCCTGCTCCTCCACGAACCCGCTGCCACAACTTCGTCTAACGGGGTCCCGCAGCCGTATGCCCATGAGGCCGATAGTGCCCTGAGTTCATCTGCCCGAATCGCACTTGGGACGTCCAGGTGTTCCGGGCTCAGTTCATACGCCCTCTTGATCACCTGGCATATCCAGCTTCCAAGTTTAAAGGGGGTTACCCGTTTGTTTAATACTTCGCCTGAAGCCGAGTCCACGTCGAGAAACAGCGGTGTGTATCCCGTTCCTTGTCTCACTTTCTGTATTGATGCCGAAGTCTTGTCAATGTAGTATCGGAGCGCTCTTATTGGACATTGTGGTTCGCTGCCCCGTTCTCCAGACTTCTTCCCCAAGGCGAGGATCACAACAGGCTTCTGTGCGACGTCTGGTCTGGAATTCTTCGCCTGGAAACAAGCCGGGAAGACCAGGGAGACTGAGGACCAGTCCCTGGCGAAACGAAGGAAGCCATCGTCTCTAGCGAAGGCTGCTAACTCGCTTTGGCGTGCTGCCGACGCCAGTGCCACTAAAAACACCGTCTTCTGAGTAAGTAGCGTCGCATTCGCACCATGGAGTGGCTCATAAGGTTTTGTTAAGCTATCCAACACAAGAGGGAGATTCCATGTAGGGAACAACTTCTTCGTCCTCGGTCTCGCTTTTTCGAATGAGGATATCATTTGCGAGATCCTTGGGTCCGTCCCGACGGACGACTTGCCTAAGCAGGTCAGTACGGAGTTTACTGCTGCCCGATAGCCCTTGATGGAAGTTGGGGAAAGGCCTTTTTGAAACAGTTCTTCCAGGAATTGCGACCAAGTCACCACCGGGGGGTCACATGGGTCACAGCCTTGTTCAGTCGCCCACTCGAACCATCGTCTCCATTTGCTTTCATACAACTTAACTGTCGAGCTCCGGACGCACTGTAGGAGTCTGTTCGTGACTCCCTCTGAGAAACCTTCACGCGTCAGGTGTCCCCGTAAAGTCTCCACCCGTGAAGATGAAGCACCTCCGGGGACGGGTGGATCGTCCTCCCGCGGTGTTGGGACAGGAATCGGGGGGTTAATGGTAGACGAATCGGATCTTCCTTCGCCAGTTCTAGTAGGTCTGGGAACCACGTCGCGGCTGGCCACAACGGTGCAACAAGAATGTACGAACCTGAATCCTCTCTGATCTTGTTCAGAACGAGTTGGAGAAGGCAGAAAGGTGGGAACGCGTATGCATCCATCCCTGTCCATGGAATGGAAAAAGCATCTGTCGCCCATGCAAGATGGTCCGGGAAGGGGGACACAAAGTTCCTCAATTGCGAGTTGTTTCTTGTCGCGAACAGGTCGACCATCGGGGTTCCCCATGTTGCAAAGAGACCACGACACACATTTGGGTCGAGCTGCCATTCCGTCGTCGGCATTTCGTTCTTCCTGGAGAGCTCGTCGGCCCATACATTGAGCCTCCCCGGGATGTGTCTGGGTATCAGAGTGATCCTGAAGTCCTCGCAGAGTTGCATTAGTAGCGACGTTTCTTGCATCAAGGTTTTGGAGTGTGTCCCCCCTCCCCGACGGATGTAGGCTACAGCCGTAGAGTTGTCGGACATCACACCGATGTTCATTCCCGAGATTTCCTTTTTCCAACAGTGAACTGCGTACCTGACAGCTCTCAATTCTAACACGTTGATGTGTAGACCGCTTTCCGCTGTCGTCCAAATTCCTGCCTCTGTCCAATCTCCCAGATGGGCTCCCCACCCTGTGGATGACGCATCCGAGAAGAGGAGTAACTCCGGACGTTTTTCCTTCAAAGGCACACCCACCTGGAGGTTTTCCGTTGACATCCACCATGTCATGTCTGGAAAGTCGTGAAGAAGTATCACGTCGCTCCAAGACTGCCTTGGGTTCCATTCTTCTTTTCTGAACCAGTGGATGGGTTTCACTCTCCACCGGCCCAGCGGTACCAATGTTGCATTGGAATCTAACATACCGATTGTCGATGCGAGTTCCTTTGCTGACGTCTCCGTCCTGGCGTGGAGGTTCCGTAGTGAGGCTACTGTTTTCTCCACTCTCTCTTGTGAGGGCCGGACCTTGCACGTTACCAAGTTGAAATCTACCCCGAGGAACACGAACAATTGGCTGGGGGTAAGTCTTGACTTTTCCCAGTTTATCCCCAGTCCGAGAGTACGAAACAACTGTATGCACCTGTTCATCTGGATTATAAGCATGTTTGGCGACAGGTGGCGGAGTAGCCAATCGTCCAAGTACGCGTGTACTTTTATCATTTCCTGGTGGAGTGTCGCGATCCGGGTGAAAACTTGCGGCGCTGTAGACAACCCGAATGGTAGGGTTGTAAATTGAAACGATGTTCCTTCGCACAAGAACCTGAAGAGGTGACGAACTGCGGGGTGTAGCGGGACGTGGAGGTACGCGTCTTCGAGGTCTAGAGAGACAGTGTATTCCTTGCTCCGTAGAGCCTCGCGAATCCTCCCGATTGTCTCCATCTTCAATTTCTCTTACTGTATATGGCGATTCAGCAGACGAAGGTTGAAAATCAGCCGGGTCCCCCCCCCCCCTTCTTCGGGATGACCCTCACCGGGCTCCAGAAACCTTTGGAACCTGGTGGAGACTTCTCGATCGCCCCTTTCTGAAGAAGCTTTTCCACTTCCATGCGAAGTTCCGGGGTCTTGACGGTCTGACACGCCATCCCAGGCGCCTTGTCGGAGAGCCTTGGTGACGAGATGAGGGGGGGTGATACCCGAACTTAATTGTTTCCAAGATGAATGCATCGTCCGTAATCAGTTCCCAGTTGCTGAGGTGTTTCGCCAGTCTCCCCCCCACCTGACAATGAATGGGGAGAGACTGGCCGGGATGGGCGTCAAGGTTTGCTGTTGGTTCTCCTTCCTCTTCCTCGGGATGCGCCTCTACCTCTATGTTGTCCTCTGCCTCTGTTGGCCGGGATTGTCCCGAAAGGGCTGTAGGTCCGTTCTCCTCTCTCCTCTCCCAAATCTCCTCCCCTTACCATCTTGGGGGTAGTGCGGGTAGTTGGGAAAAATCCTGCTTGAAGGCCTGGTCCTAATCCGACTCCCTCGGGCACCCGAGGTCCCCGCCTGAGGTGGTCTGGTCTTCTCTTTCAGTTCCGGGGCTAGTTGAAGGAGTTTACCTCCGAACACCTCCGTCGACCCGTGTATTGGTGTCAACCTTAACTGGCCGGCAACGTCCGTGGGGATGTTTGACGCAGTTTCAAGCAGCGCGTCCCTCTTCCGAAAAACCGAGTTTAAAAGGAGCCGCGACGACCAGTTCAGGCTGTCCCGTTGAAACGACGAGGCCCGTTTCATCATGTGAAGGCACTCCTTAACAGTTTGATTTTCCCTGAGAGAGGGTACTTCAGCCACGAGGCTCTTGAGAGCTGCCGTAGACGCGGAGTAGGCAAGTTCCGCATGCGAGTTAGCGCGAATGCTGCAACGTAGTAGAATCTCGTCCTCGTCGAATTGCTGCATTGGCGTGCGGATGAACTGTGGGGTCCGGATGGTAGAGTCCAACTCAAGGTTCATTTTCTCTGGGAAGTACTCAGCCTCAGGGAAGGTAGAATACCGCTTCTTGGATGGGGCACCTTTTCCCGTTGATCTGAAGAAAAATTTCGTCATAGCCGGGTCATGGGGGGGGAAGAGGCTTCGAAATCGAAATTGGCTGTCCGCTCTTGAGAGACTCCGCGTTGAGTAACTGGCGGAACCCAACCGCCGACTGAGGAAGGTGAAGGGGTGGGTCCTTGGTCGCCCCCGAATTCGCTAACGTTTCGAGAGGCGGGTCGTCCAGATTAATTTCCACTGGTGTCGCTTCCTTGCAGAACCTGGTCTCCTTAAGGTGCTTGAATACGAAGCCAGCAAACTGTTTCCAATGGATGAGCCCAGGCCCTTCCTCGAAGGGGTCGTCGTTGTCGGTCGATTCCGAAGTGGGGGGGGGGGGGGCGGGCTGCGACCGATTCCCGCCACTGTTTTTCTTGATCACGTTGTTCATCCCCAAAGCTTCTCTCTTCCATGAACACGCTATCCTCATTGAACACCACCTTCCTCCGATTTGCCTCCGGCGACAGGGAACCACGATCGCAGTCCCGTTTGCGTGTAGCAGAGTCACTCCTAGCAAGGTGGTCTTGGTAGTAGAACTGGCCATCCTCATAATCGTCGTCCCCTTCCTCTTCATAAAATTCCTGTTCTCTGACAAGTGGCAGAACCGCTCTAACCGGTGAAAATTGGCAATCTGTGGATGTCCGGGGATGTCCGGGAAAATCCGGGGATGGCCGGCGATGTCCGGAGAAGCCTGGTGAAAAATCGCGAACAGGCGAACTGCGATCCTTTTCGCTGTACATAGGCTGACGTCGGGTTGGTAGATGTTCGCGAGGTCCCTGATCAGCACGAACTGCATGTGAATTGCGATCCGCCCGTGAGCTGCGAACGATGTGCGGTCTGCGATCGTCGTGTGAACTGCGATCGCCGGGCGAACTGCGATCCGCCAAACTGGTTTCAATTCTACGTGGGCTGCGATCGTGATCGCTGCGAACTGGCGAACCGTCAAGGCGAATCGCCTTGCTGAGCACGGGATCCACTATGTCAGAAACTAAATCCACACTACACGCCCTCCCGCTGACCCTTTTCTCGGGCGCGGGCAGGGCCTTTTTTGACCCGTGCCGATCAACCTCACGTTGGCCTTCCCTTTTCTCGGGGGCTGAACGCGTTTCTTTCATTTTTGGCACATTTTTATCCTGTCCGCTAACCCTTTTCTCGGGCGCTGACAGATTGGTCAAAGTTTTGGGCTTGCTAATATCGTGTCCGCTAGCCCTTTTCTCGGGTGCCGACAGATCACCCTGAGTCTTTCCACCACTCACTTGTCCACTGTTCTTTTTAACAGTCGTGCTTTTAGAATGTTTACCTTCCCCCTTTTTCCTTTCGTGAGATTGAGACTGCAATGTGGCGGGCTGGACTGTCCCTTGAATTAGCCTCCGTCTTTCCGTCGCGCGGCCTCGGCTTACACTGTAGCGCACTGCCCGGCGAACCACCCGTCCGGATCGCCGGCGAACCCTTTGTTTTGATCGCCGGCGAACCCTTTGTCTCGTGTTCCTCTAGACATTTGGCAATGATTGCAGTCGATCCCTCTACGTGAACTGATAAGTCACTGTTCAAGAGTACATTCTGCTCACCATATTCCTTAATTGGTTCCGAAATCACACAAGACTCAGTGTGGGAAGACATTGCAGCACTGGCACCAAAACTGTTTGAAAAACTTTGTTGGGCTATCAACGCGTTCACTGTCGACACTAGTCCCGCAATGGATCCCAACACCTCACCTCGAAACTCCCCAATTTTCGTGTCCACGTGAGATAGCACCGTAGTGCTCACTTTATGCATAACTTTGTCCTCCATTTCGGCCGTCCGATCAGAGACGATTGATTTAGCCGTGTCACGGGCCGCCGTCACCATAGCCCCCAACGAACCCTGCGGGTAAACAGAATTTTCACCGAGTGGAAAACCGTCAAATTCTGATGACGAATCGGTTGCACTTGCCACTAATTCTTCAACGAAGATCGGCGCCTGAGGGTCCTTGGCCATTTCAGCTAGTCTCCGATCGAGGGAAAAATGTTCTTTCTTATGCTTTTTCTTTACTTGTTCAAGTTTTTGATCGGAGCGCCTCCACGTCCACAGAATGCGCTTCACTGAGGTTGGGTCATGAGCTTCGCAAATATTGCATTTTTCGTTACCAAAATCACAGATCCTACACCTCCTGCATAAAGGATGGAGATCTAAAGGTGTTTTCTGGTGCGTGCACGAAGCAAAATCACCATCTTTAAGTAGTTCGTCAATCCTTGCAAGTTCGTCCTCACTATTGTGGTCGGCCATTTCTTTGTAGGGAAAAAAACGCACGATTTCACTCGTGCGTGCTCAAAAACGAATGGGGTTTTCCCCACGAGGCAGGCGGCTGCAGCGCCATCGCTGGTAGCGCGCCTAGCGGGAAAAGAGGGCAACTGACGTTGAAATTCATAAATTCAGGATTTATGGGTGGTTGAGCATGGGAAAAGCAAAATTAAACGAATTTAGCATGTAGACTGGAGGTAAGTATTTTGCAGATAGTAAGAAACGTATGGAGCCGTCGCTAAGCCGAAGGGAAGAGATTTCCATTGGGACGATTTTCCCCCCGCCACAAGGCGGAACAGATGTCGAGGGGATTGAGGGGAACGTGCAGATACGCATCCTCGAGGTCGATAGAAATGGTATACTCTTTGTGCTGGAGTGAGTCTCGAATTGATTCGATCGATTCCATCTGGAAATGTTCCTTTGCGAGGTGTTGAGTTTCAGAAGATTGAAAAGAACTCGGGATCCTCCTTCCGTTCGGAATCACCCTTGCTGGACTCCAAAAACCAGTACTGCCCCCTTCACAACCAGCAAATTGACTCCCTTGAAATGTTCTGGGATTTCGGAACGTCCTACCAGCCAGTCTGGTGGCCAGTCTGTAGTTACAAGCCTGGTGACGAATAGCGGTGTGTATCCCTCCTCCAGAGCTCGGATGACGAAGGGGTCCGACGCAATCCTCTTCCAATGTCCAAGATGTCTGGCAATCCTCCCCCCCCCCACCTGACGGTGAATGGGGGGGGGGGGCGTCCTGACCATGGCCAGTCACTGACGTGGAGGTCTTTTACCTCTTCCCCGGAACGAGGATGATGGTCACGAAAGGGCGAACGATCCCTTGACTTGTCCGCCAGCTTTTTGCTGCTACTCTTTCCCCCATATGGATCATTCCAATGTCCGGATGCTGGGTGTTGGATCTTTGCATACATAGGCTTGCTTCGATAGCTTCCATGGTTCGTGCTGACCGATGTTTGGGCAGGTCGAACCTTTTCTTTGAGTTCTGGGGCCAATCCAAGTAACTGTCCATTAAGCAAGTCTCCAGAACCCTGAACTGGCAAAAGTCAACTTGCCCACTACATCCGCCGGGACCCCAGTTGCAGATTCGAGGAGGGCGTCTCGACGCCGAAAGACATTGTTCATGAGTAGACGGCATTGCCAATTTAAACTATCTATGTGGCATGAAGACGCTCGCTTAAGAAGATGCATACATTCCCTAATTGTTTTATTTTCCCTGAGCTCCGGGTTGACCAATGCCATCGCCTTCAAAGCTGGAGTTGATGCCGAGTAATAAGCTCTACTTGAGAGCTTGCTCTCAACATGACCTCGTCCTCTTCAATTGTTGAGTAGGAGTTTTAATGAACGAGGGGTTCTTGAGAACCGAATCCAACTCGATACTACACAGTTCAGTTACGTATTCGGCTTCCTTGTAGGTCCGAAACCCCTTCTTATTCGGGGCGCCTTTTCCGACCGATTTGAAAAACATATGTGTATGCATCAGTATTTGCAGGTGGTAAGAAACATATGTGTCTTCTTCGGGTCATGCGGTGGCAGAGGCTTAGAACATGACAGGTGTGCAACAGACCCAAGTTTTGAACCATAATCCCCTGCAACGATGCCCTGGTTCCAAGGCAAACGCGGGGGGGGGGGGGGGGGGGGGGTGAAAAATTGGGCATAGTGGCCCCATGCGACCGCATATAGCGACCAATTCCCCAAAGGGGCATATTTTCACCCCCCCACTCAGCCTACGGACCCAAGGAAGAGAAGATAGTCGAAGGCAATTGGGGGGGGGGAACCTTCCTAAAGCCCCATTTTACTAACCTCATACCACTGGCAACAAGAACGATGTTTGTACAGGCGACACGATGGCGACACGACACGACACGATGGCGACATGACACGACACGATGGCGACATGACGCGACACGATGGCGACATGACACGATGGCGACATGACACGACACGATGGCGACACGACACGACACGACACGACACGATGGCGACACGACCCGACACTTTTGACGCGTGGGTGTGTCGCTGCGGAACCCGTCAACATGTCCCATGCCAACCTACAGTCCGGCGACATAGACGCATTCATCTCGGTCTCAATCCCATGACCTACACCTTTTCCCGGTGATTTACGGCTGGGAAGAGAAAACCATTTACTAGTGTTTTCGTTCCTATTACCTACTCCTTTTCTCGGAGATTTACGGCAGGAACGATACAGGTGGTTTTTTTTTTTTTTTTTTTTTTTAATGGTACTCTTAAAAATTAAACGCTCAACGCTCTTCTGGTGTTTGACGCTATAAACAAACTCATTATGTCCAGTAGTTTCGTAAATTTGTCCTCACTGAACTTTACTACTCCTACAGTTTTGCGCGATTTTTCGCTGGAGTGCTCATACGAACCGCTGTTGCCCACACCGGGAGCGGCCATTTGAGTACTGTCATTTCCTGACCCGCGAGTGGACGCCCTAGAAGATTTTCCTTTCTTCGTCGCGCTCTTCACTAGGTCAGTACAGCCGCCGGACTTGATCTAGAAGCAGTCTTAACATCTCCGACACGTGGCGCCTCCTGACGGCACGGCACTGCATAGCTGGCGACTGCATCGCAGATGACGACTTGATGTCCGTCACAACAGACACATCGGTTCCTAATTTATCCAATGATTTTTCTTCTTCTTTGGCTAACAATGGTTGCAACATGTGAAGCATATCAGCCATTAGGGCGCCGAACTTCTTTTCCATCCCCGACACTGCCGAATCCACCTTGTCCGTAATTCGTTGCTCCATACAAGTGGCTTTCGCATCAAAAATTACGTTGGCTGTGGTCTGCATCGACGCCAGCAACTCTTCATTTGAGAACGGCACCTGTCCTACTCCATCATCCACCAACTTTGCATCATCCGACACCACCACACTTTCATGAACTTCAGCAAAGTCATTTTCGTTTGTTGACGCGATCTTGTTTACTCCCTCCGGTTGACAACCTGCAGCCGTTTCGTCATCAACCAAACCTGCCGTTGCTGCCCTGGCCCTTTGATCTGCTGTCTGATCCGATTTCTTCCACGTATGCAAAATGTCCTTCACAGTTGAACGAATGTAAATCGCACAGTTCACATACTTTGGTGACGAAGTTGCAGGGCCTGCACTCACGGCACAGAGGGTGAAAATCTCTTGACTGTTTCTTGCAGCTACACGCAACAAATTTCTTCGAATTGAGTCTCCCACGTAATAGATCGTTTGATTCTTCTATCGTGGTCATAATTCTGCCCAGAAAAGTTGATAACTTTGCTTCCAAACAAGAAAACAAAGGCAGCGATGCCAAACACGTCCTACCCTAACAACGTGCTCAAAATGTGATGAGGGAACAAACAAGATGGCGGCCTCCTAGTTAGGAGTAGCAGCGCCCCTGGCGGGAGAGGAGAGAAAGTTTGGATACAAGCTAAAAAAAGGGAGTTTTTTAGTTGATAAATGAGCAGTGATAGCGTAAAATGATGATTTTAAGCATAATTACTGAAGTAAGTATTTGCAGGTAGTAAGAAATGTTAGTTCACTTTACAAGCATATCAGGAAGAAAACTTCAACGCATTCTATGGTACCACCTCTTTATTTTGATGGCAAACTACTGACTAACCATCTGGATTAAGCTAATATGTTAAACAAAACTTACTGTAATAACTTCGTTCATAATAATTTCCTAGAACCACCTCCAGAAAGCAAAGACCACTTCTTCGTAGAACGAATTCTTTGTGTCAATGAACTTTTTATAACACGCGAAATTGTACATAAACATTTGACTAACCTCAACCCATAACCGCCGAGATACGACCGTACGCCTTCAACGTATAACAGCGAAAAACTAAGTCCCAGCGCGAGCTTTGTGAGGGGACCCCGAGCAAAGCGGGCAGTCACAGCCCAGTGGTCAGCGTCGTCGGCTCCAAACCAAGAGAATGCCGGTTCGAATCCGAGAACCGACCCAAGTACTATATGGACTCTAATTATCCGCGACCATATTTTAAAACATGTTAATAAATTCAAACTAATGACTTCTCAATTACTACACTGTTTAAACGACTGGACTAAATCAATTGAGGAGTTGCAGGTCGATCAGCTGCATTGACTTTGCCAAAGTTTTTGATTCTGTCGTAGATTCAAAACTATTTTTTAAACTACAAAGGTTTGGCATTGGAAACCGATGGAGTGATGGAGTCACTTCCCTTGTTGTTGCGACTGGAGGACTGGTTCCTCGGGAGGCTTTTATGGACTGCCGACGAGAAGGTCTAGTAGCTAGGGAAACCATGCTGCTGCTGGACAATTCGGAGCGATCAGCAGGAAGATGCCTTGCGCGCTTCAATCTTCATCAGGACTTGAGGAAGAAGGTGGAACGGTGGAAAGAGGTAGGCGTAAAGGTGTTACCACAACAGAAAGAGCGCGTCCACTACACAAGCTTGGTCATGGGGATTGGGCTGACGAAGCGGGGAAGTCGGGCATTGTGCCTCGTGTCAACCTGGCATACAGGTCGACGATGTAAACGCGGTCTCGTATCAGACGCTCGTGGTGAGGACACCTCAACACCACCGAAGAAAAAACCTGAAGGCAGAATTCTTCCACACCAGAAGAAAATCGTCTTTATGGCGATTCCACTTTAGAAATGTAAATAATGTATATTTTTTCTCTTAGGCATAAAGCCAAAACACCTTCAGCTTAGTTATGTTTTAGATATGAAACACACGATATTTTTTATTTGTAACAGGTGACGGCTTTGTTTATTCATGAAAAATGTCCGACGCTCAAACCACTTGTCCATTTTTACAAATAACTTTTAAAACTAACCTAACCTGCGATATAGCCTATTGAAACTAGCTGGTGTATTTAATCTTTTGATTTTTGCGCTGAATGCATTTTGGTAAACTTAACTTCTTGCCATGAACCCTACCGGAGCTCCAATGTTTATGTTTGTTTATTTTTACGGACCCAGTGTATGAATTTTTATGTCTATTTTTTTAGCATCTCCATCCAAACTCCGACCGTAGCAAACCTCAAAAAACGAAAACAAACTAGCTTTCCTTCAATTAAATCATGCCTTGTATATAGCAATCCGTTTCCCAAAGTCGAATATGTATTCTGAGCAATACTCTTCGTTTCCCTCCCCCCCTCCTTCAATAGTTGCGATGCATAACATCGTAGTTTATTTTTATAGGCCTAAATTCACGTTGTTTATGAGTTTTAAACTCACTGCACTCATGCCAGGCCTCTAATCATTTCATAAGCCGTTAAAAAAATCCTTTGTTGACTCAGCTCCTTCTGTAAACAATGTAAATACACGGAGTCAACTCCCCATGCATTGAGAGCGCTTAGCTACCCTGCCCGTCCGCGCTGTCATGGCCGACTGCCGGTAGCGACAGCTCGGCCGGTTTTGGTCAGTCTCTCCTCCTCCAAGCGTCCACCTCTTCCCCACTCACCCCCTCCGTCGCTCTCCTACAGGTCCGCGCTAACCCTCTACCTGCCTGCCAAGCAGAAGGCATAAAAACCCAGACGCAGTAGAGTTTCGTTAGCACAGCTCAGGATTCTCAAAGCTAGAGGTCGATACGCCGGTCGGGAGTGGAGATGCCGCGGTCCGATTGTTGCCATGCCGGGCAAAGGTAGTGGTTCGTAAGTAACTTAGTTTAGATTGAAATTTTATTTTTTGGACTCACACGACAAAATTTATAGTTAAATTTTAACTTCACCTCGTAGCTTTGAAGGTAATTTTATGGTGCGTCAAGCCAAACGGCATTTCGGACGTTGGCGGCCATAATTTAAGGGTTCACGGTCACTTACTAATACCAGCTTTATTTTTATCGTTTCTTTAAACGCAGTTTAATGTAAACAAAGGACGGTTTGATCTTCGTGGGAGGTTCCATCGATTAAACGCTCGGATCGACTTTATATGTAGCTGCGGCTTCAATAATTTAAGGAGTTGACTTATCAACAGCAACTCTTGGGAGGTTTAATGCTTTGCTAGTATACATAGAAAAATAACTGTAAAACAGGTCTACTATTATTAGTCAGCCGAGGCTGTCTGTAATTTAGAGGGCTCTTTTGCGAAATCCCCGTTGCCTAAAAACTTCACTTTCTATTTGAAATTGTTTATTTGAACTAAGCCAAGTTCTAGTGTAGAATTTAATGTAAATTTTCACCGTGTCATTTATAACCTAAACTAGGTGTAAATTTACCAAATGTAAATGTAAAGTGCGGTCATTTTAACATGTTTGTTTATAATAAAAACCAGGAGTTTTAAACGTCCGACGGTTTATTCGTTCGTTGTTCGCTAGAAGTTAAGACAATTCTCTTCAAATTTAACTTAGCTAGCCTATTCCCACCTTGGTGGCAGCGTTTCCCGCTATTTCATCACTAGTTAGGTCTTAGATTAGGACTTCAATGCTCCATTCCCTACATCGGGACTGTAGCAGTTGTGCTGTGTAACCGAAAAAGTACGTAAACGCCAAGTAGAGTGATTGATAGTAAGATCCAGTTACACCATGCGACCGGCGATGTTACAAGCACCTACTCCGTCGTAGCATCCGCCGTTACAACGAGGGGAGCACCCCAGGTGGCGAACAGAGATTTGAAAATGCGCCATCTTCAGATGCCGGTGACGTGAAAGGAGTCCGCAATGACATTCCGATTCCCGGAATTGTGATGAGACACGAGCGTTGTTCCTAAACTGATGCAGAGGCGACTTCGTGAAGTTGATGTAATGAAGGCCCATCTTTATCACTTTTTTCTTTGCCTTTCAGCACCATTGGGCAAAGTGCCCCTCCCCCACCAAAAACTTCAAAATACCAGTGTTACCTGATTGATTTTCGTTTCTATTGCCTCCTGAAAATATACGTTACCCATTTTTTGCATTCTCCTCCTCCAATGCTATTTGACTTAGAGAATTTGAAGAGTTCCGTCCGCGTCGCTACCCACTGCGCAGCCTCCATCGTATATATACTCAGACGGAATTGGGTGGTTTATCTTTTATATTCTCTTATGTGAGCAGATGGCGATACACTGGTATTTTGAAGTTTCTAGTTGCCGACGAAAATATATATTACCTATTTTTTGCATTCCATAGACTTTGTCAATGGCGGCGGGCGCCATCATGATTAAGCCCAGCAGGTAGCGAGTAAACGCAGGCCGCCGAAAAAACTTCGTTTTTCCGACGAACAATTTTTTTTTCTTGAGCGCATAAAAACGCAAAAAAGACCTCGGTCTTCTCCCCTCAGACGTTTCGTCAATAATGGACTAAAAAGGCCAAACCTTTCACCATTTAATAGCCTGAAACAACATCTACCTCTTCGGGAAAACCTAATTTGAAAATTCCTTCTAGAAGATTCAGAATCCACATTTGAAAAACTCACGAAACCAACCACAGCGCTCATCATTTCCGGCCGACGTTATTGAAACCCGATGTACCTTTGTAATTTACTTTTCGTTATTTCTCTTGGGCAAAAAGCCCACATACACTAACTTAGTTGTGCATTAGGAGGGGCTTCCTTCATTGGTACTTAACCTCACATCAATGTGGATACAAACATTTTAAGTGTGATATTTTTTATTGCATTTATCTGTAGTAAATCCTATGAAAAATTTCCACTACGATCTAAAACTGTCTTTTAACTCAAAAGTCAAACTTCCCATTCAATTAATGCGTTGTAGCATTCATCTAAGCTAGTCTATTTATCTTTTTATATATTCTTTTGCCTCCAGAAACGCTACCATCAGTCCGAAACAATTAGACATCGGCATTCTCACGGACACCAATTTTCGTGTAAATATTTTTGCTTTAATTCTCCATCAAACTCCGACTGTGACCATCCGAATGTTACCACTAGCTTTTCCTTCAATTAATACGAATTATCTTGCAAAGATCTGTTCCCAAAGCCAATCTAAAGTCAGTCTGTGCATCAAAACCCTGTCACCCCCCCCCCCACCCCCCACCTAGTTGTGGTGTGTAACACTGCAGTTTTCAGTTAAAGCTTGTAAAATGTAATAGTAGTGATTTAATCATTACCCAAGCCTCACTACTAAGCTTTAACAAGAGCCATTTCACAAAGCATTCGTGTAAATACTCAATTAATAGTTTAATATCCTAATACAAAGGCCTTTCCCAAAGTTAATGAGTTGAAAATTCAATTTGGCCTATCTTTACATGTTCCTACTCCTAACGGCTCTGCACCAAAACCCTTTGCCGAACCGACTTCTCCCACTTTCCATTGTTCTCCTGGCCCTCAGCCAATCAGATCCCCCCGCAGCTCTCTTCGGCGTCCGCGCTTTGGTCGCAAGAATCCGCTGCTCCAGCATGAAAAGCCCCCTCAACCCTCCCTCCTTTGCAGAGCACAGTTCACAGATCTCTCAAGCTAGAAGGGTCACGCCAGTCGGGAGTGGAGACGTCACGTCCGAGGATGCCATGCCGGGGGAAATGGTAGTGGTTCGTATGTTATTAGTTTAGCTTTTGAAAGTTTAATTTAGGATCCCCCAATTCTAAATTCATAGTTCAAAACTTAACTTCTAGCTAGAAGGGCGAGGGGTGACGCCATCGGCATTTCTGGTCCCCCACCCCCATAACGTCAGAGTGGTTCTCTTTCTAAAAACCAGAACTCTTTCTTGTTCATTTTAAATCTAACTTTAACCTAACCACTGGACGGTTTGATCTTTGTTTAAGACTCAAGGGAAATATAACTTCAGGCGTACTTTATAATCAAGTCGAGGCTTTTATAATTTTGAGGAGTTGTCTTAGCAACAGCAACTCTGAGAGGTTGATCTTTTGTTTAAAGCACTTAGAAACATAACTGTGAAACGGTTGATCTTCATGCGTGATTGAAACATACTGTTTGATAGACTGCTACCAGCGGACCCTGTTCAGTCTTGTGGGTGACTTAAGAGAGCACTCAGTATTTACTTTTTTCTAAATCGGAAAATTTAAGTTTATTCAAAACCACAGTTGTTGTTTTGTCGGATTGTGAATTACTTGCTGTAAATTCAAGCTTTGTTGCTTTTGATATTTTATTCAAAAGCTCATGTAGTGAACGTAAATGTAAAGTGTTCTTTTTCCCATTTTCTGATGTTATAATAAAACCTGGAGTTTTAAACTTCAGTTCGTTTGAGTGTAAAATAAATATGTAGCCCATTTTTAGCTTTTATTCTCCGTTAAACAGTTAAATTCCACCGTTAGAGGCAGTGATTACCAGTAGTGTTAAGGTTAGGCCCCTTTAATTAGGACACCGACGCTTTATTCCCCATGCTGGAACAGTAGCCCAAACTGTGCTTATATCGTAAAAGTTGTTATAATCACCGAAAACCTTAAACTCCGTGTCAACCAAGGAAACCGGGGGCGTTACAAGCACCTCAGCCGTCGTAGCGTCCGCCGTTACACGAGCGGTTCCCCAAAAGATAAACGTCGCACAAAAAAAGGCAGACTGCTTATAGTAGAAGTCTTTATTGTGCTACTATTAAGGCTGTACCGAACGAGAATTTTTCAGCCGAACCGAACCAAACCGAACAGACCTTAAATAAGCCGAACACCGAACACTTCAGAACCGAACAAAAATGTATCAAACCAATCTAACTTAAACTAAAATGTAAAAGAAATCGGTTCACAAATTCATCAAAGCACAAGTTTCTTAACAAATGTAGGTATTTTCACATGGACTTGTAAGTCCATAGATGTTGCAACTCTGTTTAAACATAAAAAAATCTCCACGACTTTTGCATTTTCCCTTATAACTTCTGAACCGTTAAAGCTAGGAACTTGTGGTTTGAACCAACAGAAAGCTGGCGAAAAAACCTTCAAAATGATGTATTCAAACATCAAAATCCGTCGATTAGAAGTGAAAATATGTTCGGTTTGGTATTTTGCGTTTGAAAGACCGAACCGAACCAAACACCCTCTGTTCGGATTGTTCGGTTCGGTACATCCTTAGCTACTATACAATCATCAGCATGGAGAGACGTGTAGCGCAAGTAATGGGAGGTGAAGACGGTTGAACTGCGCAGGAGGCAGCTTCCATGATGTCCGAAATAGGAACATTGCTGTGATGTGCCCAGGAAACAGATATTGCGCGCAAATCGTGTGCGGTTACACGAATGTTTTGTTCAGTGCAACTGATACTGAGGGCATCATAAGCTTGGACGATGACCGACTTGATCCATGTGGCTATCATCAGTAGTGAAGTCTCTCCAACCCTAGAGGTAAATGAAAGGCATAACTGGGTGCGGCCACGTCCGAATGGTTTGGATGCCTTAAGATAAAACCGGAGAACCCAAACAGGGCATAAGGCACGTTCCAGGTCGTTAACCAAGATTTGAGAGTGCGGGGATAATGAAGGGTTTAGGGCGTTAGCTCGGAATGTTGCTCTGGGAGTCAAGGTGACACTGGAATAACTATCCCAAGAAGAAACAATGTAACGGTGGCAGAAAGCGCTTGTAGCTCACTACAGCGAAGACAAGCGGCTAGGGCGACTAGGAAGACTGTCTTGCGAGTGAGATGACTAAGCTGGCAGGTGGATAACGGTTCGTAGGGGGAAATGAGAAGTGCCGTGAGGACGATATAGAGAACCCAGTCCAGGAACTGTTTGCGGAGGCGAGGACGGTCAATAATGAAGGAACGGATCAAGGATGAGATGCAAAAATGGTCAAGGAGACCAAAGTTACCAGCCGCCTTGAAGACTGCGTTCAGAGCGGAACGATAGACTAGTATAGTAGAGCCTCGGAGGTCAGGAACAGAGGGGTTGACAGGATCAACCTGCTGTGGGACACACCAATGAAGCCATTGCTGCCAGTGGCTGTCGTAGATCTAGGTAGTGGATGCCCGAACGGCCCGGGAGGCGAAGCGAAGGGCCTGGTCTGTGAAAACGACTGTTGCTTTGAGGAATCAGACGATAGTAGCCACCCGTGTAACTGGAGGGATAGAGGGTTGTGGCGGCAAACCATTCTGTTGTTCTGTGTTAGAAGATGCGGGAGGAAAGGGATTTGGCGATGCAGGTCGATGAGCAGATCGAGAAGAGCCGGGCACCAAGCCACTTCTGCCCAATCTGGGGCGACTAGAATGAAGATCCCGTTGGTTTTTGTGATTTTGCGGAGTATGAGGGGAAGAAGTTTCGGCAGAGGGAGGACGTAAACAAAGAGATGATTCCAATTCAGAGTCAAGGCATCGACGGCCCATGACCGAGGGTCCGGAAGCAGGCTGACGAATAGGGGAAATCTGACATTGAACCGCATGGCAAATAGGTCGACCATGGGGCATCCCCATAGTTGGAATAATCTGTGGCACATGGAGGAGTGCTGGGTCCATTCGCTCGTCGGTGGAGCTTGCCGAGAGAGGGAGTCGGCAATGACATTTCGGTTACCCGGAATGTGCAGCTGAAGGAGATCAGGAGGCGGAGACAGAGGTGGAAGATATCCGACGTTAAGGGGTGTAGGGAGCAGGAGCGAGTGCCCCCCCCCCCCACGTTTTGACACCTTTACCCTGCTCAAATGGCAATGAGAGGGGAGGAGGGCGGGAGCCAGGTAATGTATTTTTTCAATAGGCAATAGAAACCAAAATTAACCAGGTAACACTGGTATTTTGACATTTCTAGTTGCCTTGAAAAAATCCATTACCTATTTTTTTGCATTCCCATTGACTTCGTCAAGGAGAAGGGTCCCATTTGATCGGAGTCCCCTCAGGTAGCGACCGGCCCCTGGAACACAAAGTGAATTCCAGCGTGCACAGGGGTTAAAGTACACGGTGGACTGCTATGAAAGGCCCAACGCGGTACAAGCTGTCAGCATGGTGAGACATGCCCCGGAGATAATGGGACGCGAAGACGGTAGGATGGCGCCAGGAGGCAGATTCCATGATGTCCGTGATGGAGATATTGCTGAAGTGAGCCCAGGAGATAGAAATAGCACGAAGTTCATGTGCTGTGATTTTAACACCCTCCGTGATACAGTTGACATCAATAGCGTCGTAGGCCTGGAGGATCACGGTTTTGATCCAGGAGGCAATCATACGAGCGGAGGTTTCCCCAGTCTTGCTGCTGAACGGAAGGAAAAGTTGAGTACGGTCCCTCCGTATAGGGTGGGATGCTTTTCAGTAGAAGCGGACAGCTCGTACTGGACACAGTTCTCTCTTGATCATCGCCCAAGATGCTGGAAAGAGACAGGATGATGAAGCGGTGCGTTCGGTCGGTGGGCTTCTGGGTCTTCACTCGGAAGGAGGAGCAAGGTGTCAGGGTAACGCCTTTGAAATCTGGTAGGACAAACAATTCCGTTCCCTGCCGGAAAGGGCTTGTAGTTCGCTGCAGCGGAGGCATGCGGCGAGAGCAACGAGAAACACAGTTTTCCTGGTGAGGTGGCTAAGACGTGCGGCGGCCAAAGGTTCATAGGGGGCAGCCACCAAGGCCGTTAATACAATTGAAAGGTCCCAATCGGGGAACTTCTTGGGGACACGAGGCCGATCAAGTTGGAATGAATGTATCAGAGATGAGATCTTGTAATCTGTGAGGAGGTAGGTATTTCCGGCTGCTTTGAAGACGGCGTTCAAGGCTGACCTATAAACTAAGATGGTAGATCTTATCAATCCCTCCTTATAGAGGGATGGATTGGATTGACCGGTTGAGCGATACACCAATGAAACCATCGTTTCCAATGGCTGTCGTAATTTTTGTAGTGAAGGATCAGACGGCTCGGGAAGCGATACGAGAGGCTTCGTCTTCAAGCATGCCTGTTGAGTGGAGGAGTCGGATGATAGTAGCCACCCGTGAAGGCGTAGCGACGGCAGGTTCAGGTGGTAAATTTGGCCTCGGCCTTGAGAGAGAAGGTCCCGATGTGCTGGCAGTTGGCGAGGCGAATCTATGAGAAGAGACAGAGGAGTGGAAACCATGCTGCAGACGGCCAGTTCGGTGCAACTAGGAGGAATCGCCCCGCGCATCTGGCGATCTTGAGGAGGACGAGAGAGCGAGGCGAGGGGGAGGAAATGCATATGCATGGAGGCGGTTCCAATCGAGAGTAAGAGCATCCACTGCCCAGGCACGAGGATCCGGAAGTAGGCTGACAAACAAGGGGAGTTTGTTGTTGAACCTTGTGACAAGAGGTCCACCGCAGGACGTTGCCAAAGGGCGAAGAAAGCATGGCAAACGGAGGGATGGAGAGCCCATTCGCTGACTGGAGGTTTCTTGCGAGAGAAGGAGTCGGCTATGACATTCAGGGATCCCGGAATATAAAGCGGTAGTAAGTGGATCTGGTTGGCGATGCAAAATTGAAAGATCTAGGAGGTTATCTAATGGAGGGAGGGAGAATGCGTCCCACCGAGGTATGCTACTGCTGTAGTGTTGTCGATGTGAATTTGCATCACTTTGGAGGATAGAAAGTTCTGAAAAAGGCGGAGACCGAGGAGGACTGCCCGAAGTTCGAGGTGGTTGATGTGATCAGTCGTTCCCGGGGGCCATTGGCCGGAGGCTGTTAAATTGTCGACGTGGGCACCCCATCCTAGGCATGAGGCGTCCGTTAAGAGGTGGAGGTGCGGATGAGGTTCGTGGAGGGCAACTGATGTGGTGAGGTTCGTGACTTCCATCCACCAAAGGAAGGTTTGTAGTGGGAAGGATGGGTCCAGGTTCTGAAGAGGGAGCTTGGTGGCGATGGACGAGTCCCCCCCCCACCGGAGCAAGTGGTAGTGGTGGAGAGGACGTGCCATCCACCTCCCGTAAGGCACTAGGTCTGCAAAGGAGTCTATGGTCCCGATGGTGGAGAAGAGTTCCCGGAAGGTGTGTTGGGGTAGACGCAGGAATTCCCTGGCAGACCGGAAGTGTGAGGAGATTCGTTCTGGTGACAGCATGACTGATCCTAGGCGGAGGTCGAAGGATACTCCTAGGAAGACAAATGCTCGGGATGGTCGGAGACGAGACTTTGGGAGGTTGATCCCTAAACCTAGTTGATGAAAAAGTGACACGGCGAATGCCAGATTAGTTGCCAAAACTCTCGGGTTTTGGTGAGGGAGAAGACAGTCGGCGAGAAAGGCATGGATGCGAATTCCATGTTGGTGAAGGTATGCCAAAACCGGCCGGAGGACGGTAGTGAAGACGCGAGGGGCAGCATTGAGCCCGAACGGAAGGCAGAGATATTCGTAGACGGTGTTGTCTAGGACGAAACGCAATAGGTGGCAGACAGAGGCATGAAGACGGATGTGAAGGTAGGCGTCGGCGAGGTCGAGAGAAACGGTCCAATCGTTGAGTTGTAGTGACTTGCAGATGGAAATGAAAAGGTTGAGGGGTTTCAAATTGAAGATTAACCGGGATCTCCCGTTTTACTTTTGCATAAAACGATGTCGCTGTAGAACCCTGAGGTGAACGGGGTTTGAACAACGTGAATTGCTTGCTTCTGAACGAGGGCCAGAATTTCTGAGCGAAGCGGTGGTGAGGGACGAGAATGACGTTCCCACGGAGGGTCGCCCACCAGAGGAGGGAAAAGAAACTTCGGTTTGAAGCCGACAGATTATTGAACGAAGGACAGGATCGGTGGTAATCGAATACCAGGATTTGGCGTATAACTGAAGGCGTCCCCCTACAGCTTGCGGGGGAGGCGGAATGTGAATACGAATTGCGGCTTCTGTTCTTGGAGGGGCGGCCTGAACTGGAGGAGGATCGGCCGCGACCCTGGTGCTTGCCTGGAAAGGGCGAGGCTGAGCGAGGGGCCGGAGGCGGAGGGCGCTCGGAAGGCTTGGTGTTGGATGATTCTGGAGGAGCGTCTGTTTGCGGGAGGGATTGATGATGTCGAGATGTGCGAGATCTGTTGAAGCAAGGCTTGCAAGAAATGTCCAAATGTGGAGCAGTCTTGGGTATGAGCCCCCGGAAGTTCTCGGTCTCGTGAATCAGCTGATTCTGGAGGTGGTGGCGAGTGGAGGCATGGAGGTTGGGTTCAGTATTTAGCGCAACCTCTCGTAGTAGTAATGTAGAGTTAAAGAGAGCCCTGGTGAACGAGTTCATCGTGTGGTAGGTGGCGAAGCAACTCCTGCGAAAACTTGATAGATTAGGAAGGCAAGTTGCCGAGTGTGCTCTGGAGGGTCAGTATATAATCGTTCGCACAACGCGTCAGCGGCGGTACTGAGCATGTCTGCCTGGGAGGCTGCTCTAAGGCCGAGGCGGAGGATGCGATCGTTATCGCGGAGGACGAAGACTGGGATGGTTGCTCGTTGGTGAAGGTAGGGCGATAAGCCGAAGTCTAATTTTGTATCGGCTGTCAGAAATTCAGATTGGGGGTAGGTGTCAAAGTTCCGAGAGTTGCCGGTGCCATCACCAATCGGGCGGAAGAAATAATTCTCCTGGCCGGGGTGAGGGTGTTCTTTATATAGTTTTAAGGGAGAGCCGTTGCCTAACAAAATACCGCCGTTGCAGAGGAGGGTGGTCAGATGAGTTGTTGACCGGCCAAGTAACGGAGGTTGAAGAGGCAAATGGTCTCTAAGATCAAACCCATATCCTGTGGCCAAGCCCCTGTTTTTGGCAGTATCGGTTGCGGAGGCGGAGGGCTTGTAAAGGAAGCAGTCGGGAACGATTTCTTCCACAGTCTTCATTAATTCAGAAAGAGGTATCTCTGATGGATCGAGATCGTTGGGAAACAGAGGATCGGGTAGGCTAAAATCCGAGGGATCCGGTGAATAGTAGGGATCGGGAGCCACCTCAACTGAAGTGAAGGCGGCGGTGGTGTTGGAAGCGGAGGATCGACGGAAGTGGAGGATGGCCCTGCGGTGGCTGGTTGTGAACAGTGGCGCGCTTGGGGAGGGAAGCCAACCAAGTGGAGGTATAATCAGGCGTTTTGCGTTTGAAGGTACGTACGGAAGAGTCCATTAAGGAATGCACCTGAGAAGGTGTAAGGGGCTCGTTAGTCCACTTGGAGGTATTGGATGAACGAAAGGAAAGGTCTAATGGCAAAGCGGAGGTGGAGGAAAGTTTAGCCGCCACCTTCCGTGCCTTTAGTTGCAATTTCAGTCACGTATAACGTTCTTTGGTGCGAGCAAGCTCAGTAGAAAGCGACCGGAGGTCGGTTGCAGGAGGTGGTTGACCGCAGGGAACCGGTGAAGTGGCGACGGTATTGCACTGCGGAGGGAAGGATTCCGACAGCAGTAGGTTTGGAGGCGGGGGCTCCAGTAAGTCCTGTTCGATGGTAAGTTCGAGAACCTCCGCGTTCTCGAGATAAGGAGGAACAGGAGAGGCAGAAAGGCGAGATTCCCTGGGCGTCCCCTTTGCTCGCGGAATCGAAGCGGAGGCTAGTGCTGGAAGGTAAGCACAGCGATCCAACGAAGTGAACAGCGTGGCAGCTAGAGAAGAAAAGGTGAGCTCTGTCGCTCCGCTTCGACTATATATACGATGGAGGCTGCGCAGTAGGTAGCGAACCGGAAGAACTTTGTTTAATCTCTAGTTGGAACAGCATTTGAGAAGGTGAATGCCAAAAAATAGGTAATGGATTTTTTCAAGGCAACTAGAAAGTAAGATTCCAACCATACAAGAAGCCTACAACCACCAACAGAGGTTCCAACGATACAAGAAACCTACAACCACCAACAGAGGGATATCGTACATGTCTGGCTACCCCACTGTAGCGGTGCAGACTGGTTCCAAGGTGCTTTCAATCTTGCACTGCCATCTGGTGTACTCTTCTAGCGGTTTTTATAGTAATTGGGTGGCTGTTTTTACTTTCGTGGAAAACAAGCCTGCTCTCTACAGACCCGGCGTAGGGAGTAGGGAACTCTGACGCCTGAGCATGCTAACTATTTACTATATCTCCAATAATGGTTACGGCTGCCACCAGGTGGCCTGGTTACGGCTGCCGAAGAGTGGAGCGTGCGGTTAGCTACGGCATCAGTGAGGCGGACGAAAGACGGCGACGGAGCCGGAGCAGGAGCCGTCGATGGATGATCCATTTCACAACTGCTTCCACAGCTGGACAGGTGAAATGTGGAGTTCCAACGTCGTGGCGGGAGAGGCGAGAGGCTGAGCAACAAACCAGACTCGACGGCAATGTCCCGGCTATGGGCAAACCGGAGACGGGCCGAAGAGTGCAGCGTGCGGTGATGGGACGGCAGTGCCTAAGCTGCGTGTCGAAGAGTGGCACGGCTGAAGACAGGAACAGCAGAGCTGGAATCTTCCATGCTGGCGGTCATCACGGTGGAAGTTCACAGGAAAAACGGACGAAAGACGAGCAGGGCTAGAGTCATCCAGACGTCTGGTAATGGAGAAGGCAACAACTGACGACATGATTTTCGCTCGAGACGTGGGGCCAGCCACGGTCGAGACAGGCAGCAGGAGGTGCAACCGGCTTCCAACTTGGTTCACTCAAAACGTGGGTTCTAACCAGGAGTGAGACGAGCAGCAGTAGACAGCAACGGGTGACTTTATTTTCACTCGATATGTGGGGTAAGCCACGTTCGAGACAAGCAGCAAAAGGTGCAAACGGCTTCTGTCTTGGTTCACTCAAAACATGGGTTCAAGGCACGAGTGAGATGAGCAGCAGTGGACAGCAACAGGTGACTTGATTTCCCCTCGAGGTAGAACACAGCAACGGCAGAGGGAATGCAGATGTCTTTCAACCCGACTCTTCACTCAAAGCGTGGGTTTAAAGCCACGAATGAGACGAGCAGCAGCGTGAGACAGCAATTGTTGTCTTGAATTTCATTCGATGTGTGGGGTGAGCCACGGGTAATTATGTAATATATATAGGGTGTTCAGATCTAAAAAATATAAAATAAAATTAATAATATTATTATAATATATAGATATAAATTGAGATATATATATAACGAGACAAGCGGCAGGCGTGACGATGGCATCCAGCTTGGATCTTCACTCAAAACGTGGGTTTTAGCCACGAGTGAGACGAGCAGCAATTGATAGCTAGTGTTGGCTTGATTTTCGTTCGAAACGCGGAGTGAGCTACGGTCGAGACAAACGGCAGCCGTGATGATGACAACCAGCTTGGTTCTTCACTCAAAAACGTGGAAATTAGCCACGAGTAAGACGAGTAGCGGTGGGCAGCAACTGTTGACTTGATCTTCACTTGATAATGAACAAGGTGGTGAATTCAAAGCACGGTAGCAAGTTCGATCGAGGTTGAAAACAATCGATTCGAAATGGGAGTAAGGCAGGTCGCTTGCAATGCGGTACATCCGGGAAACTGCTGCGAGAAGCAGCCGAAAGCTGGAGCTCCGTCGAGGCGTGGCGCGGAAGGGCGGGCCGGTGGAGGGAGTGTTTTCCGGCTGAAAGTGAAGCTGACGGGACCCGCCGTGGTTGCGGGTGCAGTGTAACGGCGGACGCTACGACGGCTTAGGTGCTTGTAACGTCCCCGGTTTCCCTGGTGTACGTGGAGTTTCAGCTTGAGGTTTCTACG
>JAHWFP010019846.1:197281-216274 GCA_023313725.1 Lithobius niger
GAAATCGGACCATTATTGCGAAAACGGCCAGATATGCCTCGGCGAGGCATTTGGGTGCCTCGAGAAAAAAAATTTTCATTTTTGGAAAAACAGGCGTTTTTCGGTGGCGCTCGTTTACAGCAGCCGGCCGGAACAACGATGAGCGACCGAGCAGGGTTACGTCGGCAGCTTGTGTACGGACTTCGGCAGATGAGGTTGGCCGTTCGGCAACTCGGGTGAGTTTCCGTCCAAAAGTTGAAAGCCGAGGGATGTCGCGGGTGTGAATGCAGCCAGCCGGAACGGTGACGAGCGACTGAGAAGGTTGGCGTTGACAGCTTGTGTCTGGACTACGGCAGTTGCCAGCGGCAACACGGGCGAAGAGAGTCTAGAATCGGACGAAGAAAATGGCAGGGATCGGACCGACGGCGGCGTGGTCGAGGGCAGAGATCCAACGGATGCCAAGGGTGAAAGCGGTCGTCTGCAGATGAAGGAGAGACATGAGGGGGAGCAGGTGAAGCGAGGGCTTCGGATGCGGCGGCCAACATCGGGTTTGGAAACCAATTTTCGTGTGAAAGCGGGGAACTATTTTCGGCGCGAGGTGGCGTGGAGACACCTTTGGAGGAAAATGAATGTCGATAGCGTACACGCTGTCGCTTTTATAAGGGAGGACTGCCACGCGCATGCGCAGCAGGGGTATGCAAGCAGGCAGCTGAACAGAAGAAGAAACCTCCAGGGGAACATTACATTTGAGAAATGTAATGCTAAAATTATCAGGTTAAGATGTTTTGGCAACAAAGAAACTAACATGGTGCCTCTTGACGACCTCCCTAGTTCTCAAGAGCCAATACCACCAACAAAGACCCCACGTTACACCTTAGCCAAAAACTGCCCAAAACACCTTGTGCAATCTATAAGATCCCATGTAGGGAATGAACTGCCATCTATATAGGAAAGACAAAAAGAGACGTCCTCACACGAATCCGTGAGCACTAACCGCCACGAGATCTGATGACAAAGATAATGGTGTGGCCATGCACCATGGATCCACTGAACACGAGATTGCATGGGATCAGATCAAAACAGTGATCCACTCTAACTCCAATTGCTACAGTCAGTTGAGAGCCTTGGAGACCATAGCCATTATCAAATCTGAAATAGCAGAAGTTCTCATGAACATTCAACCCCAGCCTGCCCGAACATCTCCAACTTAATCCATCCACGCCTATCATCTCTACTACAAGAAAAATGGGGAGCAAGTACAAGAACCTTGGCTCTTAGACTGCCTTCAAAGATTAGTGATCAACAGCCAGAACGCAACGAGAACGACCACGCTTACGTTGAACCATTACAAGTATTAAGATTGTGCCAATTTGCAAAACTGAGTAATTTAAAATTGAGAAATCCTAGCGATAACTTACCTAAAAAATCCAAAAACACCCTCATTGGAATATATTTCTCTGAATGCGCTAAGAAAGCCACTGAAAGGAAAATAAAGACAAAAAAGGTTAAACTTTGTTATCTCAATTTATTTGTAACAATTTCTATCTTATTCTGGCCTTGGTTAAGCATGCGACACATTTGACTGCTTCTTACTCCGACCTAAAGACTGTTGTTACTTACGCTTGTCCATCGATCAGTGCCAGTTACGATGATTGTCATTTCACTATTTTTAGGAATTGATAATTTGGGTCCATTCACAGTAAACATTTTTCGATCACGAACGTAACGCTCAAATTCAAAAACAAAAATACTCTCAGTACGGTATTTTGCGAATTTTCGATAGGCCTAATAGTCCGAGTGGTGGTTATTTCGGTCTCTCCTATCTTCTACAGGCTTCCTTTCTTGTACTTGCTTCTGTTTGACATTGCCACGAGTGCTAAGTGTTTTTGAAAAAGCGTGGAAACCGTTGCCCACTGTACTTCTCGCGTGTCGTCTGCTCAACGCTCACACGATCCCATTTGCGCGAGAGGTGTGCCCCCAACTCTTTACTAATCAGGAACTTGATGTTAGGGTTTGATGGCCCTTGTAGATTCAGGAGAGGTTGTCCGCTCGCCATACAGTGTTGAATCGCCAGTGATTCAAGTCCCTTTAGATCTAAATCCCTTTTACTATTATATACTAGCAGAATAGTAGTTTGGCCCTAATCGATTTTGTGCTTACGGTAGTACTCATGCGGTGGGTGGCGATGCTGTTTGCTTCATTCTCGTTTCTTACGTCAGCCATATGTTGTTTCACTTGAGTGTGGATTCCTTTTCGTGTTTCTCCTGAAACTGCCTCGCATCCACCGCATGATACACTATATACTCCCACTGGCGTGTCGTGAACTTTTTCCAGCTTCTTCCCCATCTCATGTTTTTCTTGAGATCTCACATATTTTACTACTGGATGTTCTCGATGTTGACTTAGACCATTGATTTCAGGTTTTTCCCTTTCTTCGTGTAGTAGTCTCGAACCCCTCTTCCTTCAGGATACGTTGCACTTGTTCGCTCACGCCTCTCACGAAGGTAAGTCCAATGCTGGGTATCCCTACTGTCTCTTTAGTCTCCTTGCTAGGTACTTCGATCCCCGTCATTCTCTTTTCTCTTCGTCCGATCCCCAAAGCCTCTTTAATCAATCACTTTAGGAGTCCTGGAGGGAATCCTCTGTCAATGTAATCCCCTTTTGCCTCGTTTAGATGGTATTCTGCTACTGTTTCACTGCTCGAGTGCTTGACTATTCGGGAAAACTCGTTCTTGGCGATGTTACGCAGCTGACCCTCCAGATGTCCCAAGTTATACGAGATTCGTCTCCCTGTTGATGTTGGCTTCACGTATGGTTCGAAAGAGATGGTACATCATCTTCACGGCTTAGCTTAACATCAAGAAAAGCTATGGTGCTCTCTTTCTCGGATGTGAATTTAAGATCTTTTTTCCATTGATTAAGGCTCTGAAGCACATTGCCTATTCTCTTCTTTTTCATAATAGCATACACATCATCCACAAATCTCTTCCATACACGAATGCTTGGTTCTTTTCTTTGGATGAACAGGTAGAGGTGTTGGAGCACTAATTCAGCAATGATAGGTGAGCTTGAGAATCCCATTGGCGCCCCACTGGTTTGCCAGAATGTTTTCTCCTTAAATTTCACATATATCAAGGAGAGCTTGATCTTTTTCATATTCGTCTTCAGGTTTATCCGTATCTTCAGGTATCGTATCGCCGTCAAACCCTAATATAAAGTTCCTGATTAGTAAAGAGTTGGGGGCACACCTCTCACGCAAATGGGATCGTGCGAGCGTTGAGCAGCCGACACGCGAGAAGTACAGTGGGCAACGGTTTCCACGCATTTTCAAAAACACTAGCACTCGTGGCAATGTAAAATAGAAGCAAGTACAAGAAAGGAAGCCTGAAGAAGATAGGAGAGACCGAAATAACCACCACTCGGACTATTAGGCCTATCGAAAATTCGCAAAATACCGTACTGCGAGTATTTTTGTTTTTGAATTTAAGCGTTACGTTTGTGATCGATTGACTTCGAACATTCAAAGTAGAAGATGGTTCATTTTCACGCTAAACATTTTTCGCTAGAGATGTGCAAATGTTGGCATCACATCAGGAATTGGCCTTTTTAGGCTACATCACAGCTTCGGCACTGTTTTTAGACAGATGTAAAACATCAGAAATCCAGAATTTTATTAAAAAACATTTCGTGACAGAATATGTGCCGATAATTTATTACTGGGTGCTAAATTTTAGGCCTACAGAAAATTTATTATTATACAGACTTTTTGTTGAAATAAGTACTTAAGGGCTTGGGTTGAACTGTTCCAGAAAATGGTTCTACGGAATATTTGGTCAACCACTGGTACAAAAATGTATCTTAACACGACATAAGACCTGTGGCGGATCTAGAATTTCCTGAAGAGGGGGGGGGGGGGGTACGCAATCAGAAGTGTGTGTGTGCCGCTTCATGCCAGACCACTGCCGGCTAGGGATCTGGGGTGCATTGCAAGCTTGTCTTGGGCAGAGCCCCTGAAACTTTTACATTTTAGCCTTGTTTACAGCATTTTCTGGCTGCTATGCCTGTAGACAAGTCATGCCAATAAAACAACCGCTGTTGTAAAAAAAATATTCATTTACAACATGGGAACTAACTGCCACACGCAGACTCCCCAGTCGGCATGCGACTTCTACTTAAATAGCTATTCTCTTCTTTGCAGCTGGTTTAGAGCCATTTAATTTTCTTTAATATCTTTCTGCACCCTAAAATCCACTGTTGAAGAACTCCCTAAAAACTTTCATCACTGCTTCTATTTTTGTCATTTGTGGGTAACAATTTTATTTAACTGCTGAAGATGAGGGGGGGGGGGTGCGCTTGCACTTATCTAAATCTGCCACTGCATACAACCAACTATTTATTACTCACTTGTAAACTGTCTCTCCTCCAACAAACTGGGCTATAGACCTAACTGCTATCACTGAAAAAAAAACCAAAATTTTGACACGGTACAAAACATTAAAATACCAGGGCCACCTGGTTGATTTTTGTTTCTATTGCCTAAACGAAAATATAAATTACCTGCTCTTTATTCATTTCCTTCCTCAGATGAACCTACCCCTAGCGAAACTTGTTGATTTCCCTGCCAGTCTCATAGCTTATCTTTCTGCGCATGCACGGCGCAGGCCCCCTATAAAAGCACCAGCCTCGGACCTGGCTTCCAACTTTCTATCCTCTCTGTCGTAATCATGGTGACTCAGGGGGGAAAGGCTGGGCGGGTGGAGGTAATGTATATTTTCGTTTAGGCAATAGAAACAAAAATCAACCAAGTGGCTCTGAGATTTTAAAGTTTCTAAACGCCGATGAAAATATTCATTACCTGCCTTTTATGCATTATAGCACACCTCGTCACATATGGCGGTGGAACCATGGTAAGTTACTCGAGCTACGAGTTGGTGGCCCCAGAATCAACAGACTCGGCAAACGTTAAGCAATCCAAGGACCAGAAGAGCAAAATGCGACCGGAATGATTAACCTGACAAATGTGGGCCCGTTGGACAACCATCACAGCAAAATTGCTGTAATAGAAGTTCTGGAACTGAAAGGTCGTGTGGTGCACATGTTAACAGAGGCGACCCCTTTGCGTCTTAACCGACCGTAGTGCCGTCTTTGTCTTCTTCATCTTCTGTCTTCATTCTTCTCATCGTCGCTCGTTGTCATGCTGTTGCGGTCTTTTTTGGTTAGGTGAAGGTGAATGCCAAGGAGGATGCTTATAGGTTCAGAGGAGAAGGATAAAGTAGCTACAACAGAAAAACTCCTTACTTATGAGTGGGAAGGTAGTTCGACATCCATGTGGTCGCTGTTGTCTTCTTTGGAGAGTTTAATTATTTTGAAGGAAAGTGCGGTCGGTTGCATTTATGTGTGCTGACCTAGTTGCCGTGCCCAGGAAGAGTATGTCTCCATTGAGAGATTAGTCTTGATCGAGTCAAAATGCAGAGACCAACCAATGGAGTGAAGTACTTGAAAAGATCAAGGAGTTGTAATGACGAAAGGTGATGGGAAGTGCACCGAGAGCTCGAAGGAGTTGGAGCCTCATTGCTGACGTAACAACTGGCAATGGAATTCTGGAGCGTGCCAGATATGAAACAGTCGCTCGGACAAGGGGTGGTACCACTGATACGACCAAAACTGAGGATTTACTTTGTAGTAGAAATGTATTGAGAAAGCGCAGCGCAGTGTCTGAAGTGCTAAATGGTCCAACGGCGTCAGGCCGCGTCGTACCTTGAGAAGCGAAAGGGTCGCATGGGGGAATCATCACAAGAGTGTCCCAGGGAAGAAGCGATGCGAGATGGTACAGTCAGGGGTCATAGTAGGTAGGCGTCATTGCTCACCAATTAAAAGGTCACATTGAACTTAGAACCAACTCGGTGCAAGAACAAAGGGTTGTCGTGATCTGGCAGGGACTTAGCGTCGCCTGACTCGTTCTGTGTACGATTCGTTCATGGTCGTGGCCTGGGGATTAGCCGGCGCGACTTACGCGGCTGGACTAGGATTATGACGGCGGTGTTGAAGAGCCGACCAACAGCTTGTTGTGAACGGTAGATGACTAAACAGTGTGAAGGCTGGTTTCGTTGGTAACAGTCAACGAGGGCGGATTGTGGAAGCGACGGAGAATAATGTGGTCGCCTACTCGACGATTTGGTGGTAAAGGCTAGCCATTTCTGGTGTTATTTTTACATGCCCAAGCGTTAGTCATAACACTAAGTCTCTCCTGGGAAAAACGTGGTATAATAGGGGACCAAACTACAGACACCCATGCTGAAATGGTCGGGTGGACTTGCTAGTAGCCAAGCAAGACGGGCCTCAGGAACGATTGAGAACAGTGTAGCTGTTCGCTTGATGTGGTGTTGGAGAAAGCAAGTTGCTTTGAATGTTGGGCTAGCATTCGTCATGTCAAGAAGTAATGTGCAACGGGAGGGTGGTGCCGGCCGTGCGGGGACAATCAGATCTTGTTGAGAGGACAAGGGCAGTAGCCCAACTGATCATAATGGTGAGTCTAGGTAGGCGATTGTGGCCAAAGAGAATAATGACTTGGAGGCAGGGCTCGTCTAGATCCCAATGGCATCTTTAACCCTTTAAGGACGGGTGCGCCCGAATGCGCCCGCTGTATAATCATTGTTTACAGCTCTTCTACAAGTCATATAAAAAACTTCCAGCTAATTACAGTAAAATGTAAAGTGGGGTATGAAAGCCAGATCATTAAGGATAAAAATGACACAGGTTTCATTCCCTTACCTCAACTGGGTAAGAAGCTGCGATTTTTTTTCTACAAGTCAGTTATAAGTTCTTAGTACGCACGCAGTCCTTAAAGGGTTAAGTGAAAACAAATTTGGATGCGAGACCGATGAGGGTGAAGGAGGCGAGCGCATGGTCGTAACAAAACACAGCAGTTGTAGCTGAAGATGGCTGAGCAGAATTAGCTGCTGAAGGGGCCCAAGAAAAACTCCCGCAAAGCGGATGGCGGCCGGAGACGATTTGTAGTAGTGGTGGCTTGAGTGAGAGAAGCGAACCACTCGTTAGTTGATGGAACAACAATGAGGCTGGTCGTAAAAACGGTGGCCGTTGGGGTGACTGACTAGCAGACGGTGGAACTAGGAGACGGTCGAGCGGACAAAGTATATGAGGCAGCTGTCGGAGTAATCTTTGTAGTTGAAGCGAGAAGATCTTTGGTTCTCTTGAGATCTTTACGAGATGAACGTTCTAGGTAAACCTTTGATGAGGTCCACGTCTTCTTTGTTAAAGTGGTGCAAACAGTGCAGAGTCGTGGGTGGTATTCGCAGGGTCTGCACTTGTGACGACTCGAGTGTGGGTCGCTCAGACGACCTGTCCATCATCTGGGGCTTGCTGAATGTGGAGGATCTGGGGGATCATGTTGACGATAAAGTCAAGTTCAGGAAAGTACAATGGTCGCAGAACAATCTGGGATTAGAAGAAATCCTTGATGGAACCGAAGATGGTGGAAAAACGACCACTAGAACGGATGGTCTGGCGGCGTAATGCATTGGGTTTATGTCCAGGTCGCCAGTTGGAGGGCAGTCCTGATATTGGGTAGCAGAGGGGGATCTAACCGCGGACGTGATTGGCGTTCCCCCCCCCCCCACACTCCGCTTTTCCATATTTTCCATGTAACTATGAGCTTGACGGCCGGGAATAAAGAAGGAGGACGAATGGTTGGTTACTGTAGATGAGCGATACTTGTCAAAACAAAGAAGACAGGTCACAAATCAAAATTGTTCGCAGGTTACTGGTTAGGAGTCATGGCGTTAACAGCGACAGAGTGACCCTGGCTAGAAGTCAATGAATCGCTTTAAGTCATAGGCGTCGATCCTGGGGGGGACGAGGGGGACCGTCCCCCCCCCCACGTTTTCAAACCGAGGGGTTCGTCCCCCCCACGAAATAGGCTGCAAAGCTATAAATGGGTATCTATTTACGCGTCAGTTTGACACAAGAAATGTACTTTCGTCTTCCCCATTGCATAAATCAGGTCCTCAGATAGTATGAGTCATTAGTCCATACAGGGAAGTAATGTGGTTAAGAATTTAAGTTGCAAGGCCAAGGTCAAAAAGAAAACGGATTAACGGTAAATGGAGGATAAGCATATCACTCAGCTAGCAAAATAAACAGTTAAATAAACAGTTAACAAGATAAACTCTTTAACAATTTTAATTTAAAGTAACCAATTTTATAGTAAAAAAAAATCTATATCACGCAAAAAACTGAAACGTTTTAGATTTCATTATTAGTCGCCATATAAATCCAAACTTTATTTCCTATCTAATAATTCGTACTACTTTCCGAATGTTTTTGTATAACCCCTACCTAGTATGTAGTGCTTGTGAGGCTTTATTTCTACTTCCGCCGTTGAAATGGAAGTGTTAGAACGCGTTTATGCAACGACTCGCTTTTGCATTCTCGCAGCTAGAACTGAATCGCGATGGCAAAGGTGACATTGCCATGGTAACAATGCTAAATGGATTAGCTAAATCCGACATCGTTTCAGTAAATACTTGCAGTCTTATAATCCGTGCCAATAATATAAAGAGTTCCTCATGACGAAACAATTTTCCCAAATGCTTCTGAAATCATGTTATTTGCTGTTTTCGTTGCGAGGCGGCAGACATAAAACCCCCGGTACGTTGGAATTTGAGGGGATTTCTAGCTTCTAGCTGCGAGAATACAAAAGAGAATGGCCGCATAAACGTGCCTTAGGCCGGGTTTACGCAACGACAATTTTCTCGCTTACTAGTTTTTACTTCGTTAATACTAAATACTAGCGGAGTCGCTCGCTTCGCTTCGCTCGCTCATTCCGCGTCGTCTCGCTGCGCTCGAGGAGATTTCTTGCTGCCACTTATAATACAGACAGACCTTCCACATAAAAAACGATCAAGCAAATTATAAGATTGTAGTATGCGATATCGGTTATCTCGAGAGAAGGTCAATATTATTTTTTTACGTCCAAGGAGTGAAGCAAAAAGTTAAGATGAAGCAATTTATCAGAAAAGCGCTGTTTCTGATGACAAACGCTGATTTTCGTTCGCTTCGCTCATTCAATCGGCGCAGACATTTCCTCAGGAACGTGACTGGATCAATGTAACCGCCAAGAACCACACATCACTTGTAATTTGTGTTGGTATACACTTTATATGGGTTTTCTTGTTTTACTTATTTTAAGAATATTGTTCTTTACGTCCTGCTCAGTACAGATTTTTCAATGGGCGTCTTAGCACTTCACTTTCTGGTCATCCCTCAGTTGGAGAAACATCTGCAGAACGTCAGATGTAATCTCCTAGGAAGGTGAGAGATGAAAGTTGATAGAGCAAAGTGAGCCACACATTCGAAAGGTTTACTTTACGTGGAAATCGCTCGCTTTGCTCGTTCAATCCACGCACTTCCATACTACAGAAACACGAATGTTTGACAGCGTTTTAAAACCAAATCAATTGTTTTGATTTTTCCCAGCATCAAGTCAGTTAGTATAAAAATATGTGGTGTGTTGCAAAATACGTCGTCCGTGCATCCTTTTCCAGATCAACTCTCTTTGCTCGAGGAGGTTTTCATGAACAAACTATGACGTCATGACCAAACATGAAGAGGGTTAAAAAAAACTTTGACGTTAGTTTTTCAGGTTCTTTCGCTTATTTGAGGGTGATAATATCAAGTTACAGCGATGAAAATAGGCCTATTAAAAGCGAAATTTAATTATCTTTCGTTTGGTCCTACTCCCATCTTTCTAGGTGCTTTGGTTCCGGAGGAGTAGAGGTACAAACACGCACGCACGCACGCACATCGTATGATTTTAATGATGTAGATGCTGGCTGCTTCTCGCCTTTATCGGAGCATGCGGCTTTCAAGTTGTCTATACGTGGTAACCATGGCAATAACGCGGACACAAATCATCTCCTCGTGCTTCGCGACACGACGTACGATGCGCGCAACATGACAGCGGCGATTTATGACAACAAGAAAACCACTTTTACTGCAGTACAGGACGACGGACAGATTTTAGAATGCCGGCACTCGATGGTTTGTCTTCGAAACAAACGCTATTGTGCTAGGCAACCATTATTTAACCCCGAAATGGACACCATGTTGGATTTTGAATTATCGCTGCGAGTATGGATTTATTCTACCGTCGTTTGATCATTGCTAGAAGCTGTTTTTTTTAGCGAGAATAACACATTTTGGAAATAGCGTGAAATGGCAACAATGTTGTAGCAATGTTTAAAATTACTGTTGCACTCTGTTCTTTATTCGTGTTGTTATTTATAATACAATTAATTTGTTGTCTATTACCGCATTCATTTAATAAAAACGGGAAATTAATCGTAAGTAAATAATGGTTGCCTAGCAAAATAGCGTTTGGCGATAGAGAAGGTCTCGTTGCGTAAACGCGTCCGAAACTACTCAAAGCAGGAAAAGCAGAGCAAACGAACAAAGCCAAACGAAAAGATATCGGGATCCGATTTCAAATTACTTTGTCTGCTTGTCGACGAAACGCCATCCAAAATCGCCTGGTGATTTAGTTCGGCCCCTAACCAGGGCAGAGTCCAGAAATTTTTATGGGTGGGGGTGGGGGGACTCGCAATTTTACGCCCCCACAAAACAATTCAACTCCCACGCCGTAATCCCCCCACCACGACGAAATAATAGACTACAGTCCAACTCTTAAAAGAAAACGATGGGAAAAAAAAGATAAATTCGTAAAAAAAATCAATTGATATTGGGAAAGATTTTTTAAAACCCTCGTCATCAGTCTTTCATGGGGAATTCCCCCCTGCGATGGCCCTGCCCACAACTACGTCAACGGCAGATGAAACGAGGCTTGTTTATTTATTCACTTTTTATAGCTGGGATTTAAATTTATTGAATGGTATGGTTGCACCAATGCTTGCCGGATATTACTGCATTGCATTTTTATTAAAAGGTTTTAAAGTCCTTGGCGATGTGATGCAAAAGTTTGTTTGCAGTGCAAAAAACACAAGCTGCAAAAAATATTTTCGTACTGTGTGTTAAAAATCTAGGGAACTAGTGTTGAGTCTGTTTCTTAATTCAGAACACTAAATCTTTGCTACGCAGGCCTAGTGTAATGTTTATTTTTTCCATTGACCTCGGGAATTTCTACACTACAATTTGTTTACGGGTGTTTAAAGAAGCTTTATCACCGAATGAAAGTCTGCAGAATCTGGCCACATGTAGTACTAGTAGTATCTAGCACTTGCTTGCACCAAGCGAAGGGATGCACAACGTCATTTCTTTTAAAGAAGCCACAAGCCTCCTTAATTATTAAGTTAAAATTTGGTTCATTTTCGTGCACTTGGGAGCAAGCTGTAAAGGTTAACAATATCACTGCTGCTAGATGGCGCTACTGTATTTTCGAACGATTTTCAATCGGTGATAGTGGCATCAAAATTCTATTGAAGTTATTATTATTATTCTATTGCTATCAAAATTTTCGTTGCTTCCTTTATGGTATTTGTGTAAGAGAAGTGATTTCCATAAACAATGGCATTATTATTTTTGTTATTATTTTCACTGCATTCTGAGACACTGAAGCGACAATTCAGGCATAACGAATCATCCTCAGTCCACTAACAATAGTAAAAGTATGGACATTTGAGGTGTTTGTGAGGCCTGTGTGGAGTGTGCAAGCCCAGTATGGTCGCCATTTCTACTGGGAGTCTGTCCAGCGTAAGTTTACTAAAACTTCATCTAGCCTGCGCAACCTGCCATACTAATCTGTGACAAGTATGAGCATTTAAGGTGTTTACAAGGCCTCTGCTGGAGTACGCCAGCTTAGTATGGTCACCACCTCTACTGGGAGATATCGACAGGGATGAGTCTGTCCAGCGTAAATTTACTAAAACTTTACCCGGCCTGCATTACCTTTCATACGAGATTCGACTATCACGTGTTAGGCTAGCATCCCCTAGAATTGCGCAAACTGAAAGCTAATCTGCTTTTAACATAAAAAGTTGTTCGCGGTTGTTTGCCAGTTGATTTACCTATGACACTTGATTATTTTACCAGTTGATTTACCTCTGCCCTTGTACAGCAACAAGCGGTCACTCGCTAAAATTGATGGTTCCATCAGGAAGGTTGGAATGTAGGAAGAGCTTCCTGGCGATGAGAGTTGTCCTAGCCTGGAATTCGCTGTCAGAGCATATGGTGCAGTAACCTTCTGCAGAATGCTTTAGGAGTGAGTTGGGCAGAATCACCCTGAGAAATTTCTTAGAGATGCCAGAATTTGTTACATTAGTCTTCCCAGACAAACATTCATTTTTTCAATTTACCCGGTCTCCAACCAGAGGTATTCGTTTACCCTTCTGGATCCCTGCTACTTTGTGGTTAAACATTTATTTATTTATTTTTTCATTATTATAATTTTCGCGAATGTTTGAAAGCATTCTTAAGTGTTGCTGTCAAAGGAAGATTTACACTTTTGCCGCATAGGGGCAGCCACCGATTTCCCCCCCCCCACATTATTTTCACGTTTTTTCTTTTTTTTTCTTCGAAAAAAGCCTAACTTTTTTCCTATTTTGCCTGTAGTTTGGTGCCTCACGGGGCTGTAGTCTAAATACAGTCCAGCAACTGCTATATAAACATTCAATGTTTTTATTAAATTTTGCTTTTCAGCGCCATTCGATTTTGTTTGGCCCACCGGCCTGGTTGATGCCCCCCCCCAACTACGAAGCTACAAAGGTGGGGCGGGGGGGGGGAACAAGAATTGCGTAAGGAAAAAACCCTGACCTCTACAACATTTTAAGAATTCACCCAACATAAAATATGAAATTTTGGCTGTCTCTTGGTTTCGTCCCCCCCACAACTTTAGAAAAATCGACGCCCTTGCTTTAAGTTGATGTTGAGATGTGTGAGAGAGCAGAGGTTGCCATGCACGATGGTCGCCATGTCCCTTTTTGTTGCAATGTTTTGAAAGATGAACCAATGCCATAACCGTAACGTTAAGGGTGGTAACACGAACATCCACCAGCTTGGATCATCGGTGGCAGTTAGATTGTTGCATTAACGACCATGAAACAGGAGGAGGCCGAAGAATGACCGTAGAAAAACCCTGTGGTTCCTGTGGTCCTGTGGGGCGTACCACGTCGTGTGGGGAGGTGTAGTGGCAACCTGAGCTGTATGGCTCCTTGTTTGTTGTATGAAGGTTTGTCCAGGGAGGGCTTTCAGAAGGCTGTTGACAGTCCTCTTCCCCCCCCCCCCTTATGCAAGAATGACTTTGTTATGACCAGAATATGCTTGGCGAAGGAATGTGGCTGTACTGGAGTTAAAGGAAATACCAGTTCCGTAGGACAGTGAAGAGAATACGACCAGGTTGAAAGAAACGAGTCTGCGGTCGTAGCAAAAGTGGTTGCTGTTACTTGGTTGGTCCTCTCTCACGTTAAATACACTATTCGTCTGTGTAATAAACGACGGCAAACAAGAGGAACAGAGCTTCTCGGTCGGCGTTGTCGGTACTGGGGGCGACCCTTAACGGGACTATGGACCTGGTCAGGCGGTGTCAGTTGAATGGTTAACGGTACGGTCATGCAGAAACGACCGGCACAGCTTTCCAATGCGACCGAAAGGTGAGGGGATAACGGTAGTGAGCCCAAGCTGATGACGCCGACGCAACGATTGGTGTTAGTAGCTAGTCGAAGCAGCAGTTAAACCGCCCACCGGTGCAACGTTCGGTGCAAAATGGTAGGCCTGAAGGGAGGGAAGTTGTTGGGAGATGAATGGCAGGCAACCGTCGAGCAGCGAATCACTGATGGATGGTCCAACCAGGGTTGCAAAAAGGCGGTGGTCGAGCGACGAGGTAGAGTAGGTTGCAAACGGGCATAGACCTAAAAAAAACCGACCATTGCAAGAAATGACTGAAGGCAAGGGACGACGAGTGGTCTGTGGTAATAGCAGCATTAGGACGAGAAAAACGGGTTGACAGATGCAATGACCGTTGAAGTCCTGATGACCTCTTTAGTGTAATCCTAAATGCAATAGGTGAAAGGGACAAAGGAAGGCTCAAATGACCCCACTGGTGGGGAGACAGTCGTACTGCTGAAACGAGAGGAACGGTCGTAAGCTGTGACGACGGTTAGAGAATCCCAGACGTCTGTGACGATCGAAGGACTAGAGTGTGCATAAACAGCCAATGGTGACGGTCGTACCGGCAAATGAGATCGTAAGCTTCAGGCGCTTGCTACTAGATAAGGGCACCCATGAATGGCAGGCGGTCGAGTGTCAACGGTAGTGGCTAACCACATAGGAAAGAGGACGACGCGGTCGTTCTGGGCACCTTGCCCTTGGTTGCTGAGGGACTGAATGAGACAAGGACCATAGTAGCTCAGAACACGGCGTTTTAATCTCCGACTCGAAAGAGCCAAAGAAAACCAGCCCTGATCAAGAAAGAAACGCGGTCGCTGCGTGCCCAAAGGCTTATATCTGACCATAGAAGTGATGTGTAGTATCGGCGTGGTCGCACCCTAATTTAAAGTTCGGGGAAGAGAAGAGCAGCCACATCGTGTGGCAGCCCTTGGAAGAAAAGATGAAGCCAGGTCCAAAGCTGACGCTTTTATAGGAGATTGCACCACGCACATGAACCGCCACCGCCAACAAGTTTCACTAGGGATAGATCACATCTGAAGAAGGAAATGCATAAAATGCAGGTAATGTATATTTTCGTCGGCATATAGAATTTAGTTTTTACTATCCTAAAATACTTACCTTCAGTATGTGCTAAAATCACTTATTTTTGCTAATTTATGTCTGAAATAAATTTAAATCGTCAAATCTTAATTGTATTCATCAAATTTTAATTTTATCTCATTTAGATTAGTTTAGCTAATCTCCAGCTATGGGCACTGCGCTAGAATATTATGTGAGCATAGCATCAAGTGTAATCCTATTCGCTTTGAACCTTTACGTTTCACGCGGCAAACCACCGGGTTCTCAGCAGCGGGGAGGTAGGGTGGGTGAGTGAGTCAAGAGTACTGACTTCGGTTAATTTATTTTGGAAAATGTCTAAAAAATGTCTTTAAGTTTTTACGAAGCCTGCCATCCTGAAGAACGAGTAAGAAAAATCACCAAAATTTGCTGTTACATAATTTTAGTGCTCGCTCCAGAAACGGGTACTAAAATAGCGTAAAATGCTTCAGCTTCTGAGGCTCTGCTCCGGACGCCACTGGGGGAGCTTACAGCACTCCCCCAGACCCCCAACCGAGTTTTCCGGAGCTGAAGCGACAGCCCCCCCCCCCTCCCGCAGTAGTGCCTACCTGGAGATCCGGGACCTGAGCCTTTTCGTTGCCAGTCCGCCTCTACTGAGGAGGCATCGACAAAATATAACGTTGTCTACTGCTAGACACAGGTAAAAACCAAACTTACGTTATGGATTACTTTTAATAAAATGATTTATTTTTAAAAGGTTCAAGTTTTCTCCATATCTTAGAATAGGGGTGCCTCATTAAAATTAGTATGTAATTTAAAGTATTTCTACCAACGGGGAGTAATTTTGTCAGTTGCGTCAAAATTTTTCAGTTATAAGTATCTAGTGAAGATACTATAAGGTTAAGAATCCTTACAGCCCAAGCTTTTTTATTTTACACTACTTAAACCGCCCCAACTTATAGTAAATGGACAAGTAGTAGTAACTTTTACTTAAACCTTCGTATGGTTTAGTAATGTTTATTTAAACACTGCAGTTGAGTGTTCTTTAAACCAGGAGGTTTTGATCCTTTTAATTTTTGTTCACAAGTTTTATTGAGAAATCGTTAATACCTGTCAAATCTACAGTTATGGTTCCTTCAAATAATTATTTCGTAAAAATGCTGGCTTTACTTAATTAGTATTTCTACTTAAGTTAGCTACTTAGTTATTGTAACCATTCCGACATATTTTGCATTAAATAAAAGCAAATGTGTGTTACAATGGGTAGCGGCGATCTGGTGGTAGCCAAGTAGTTAGTGAGGCATCCAGTTTGCAAGCTTAATGTATTACGGTAGGCCCCCTACGCATTAGAGAGTTGCTCCATTATAGTGACAGTGCAGGACGAAGGGCAAACGTGTAGCACAGAAGAGCAACAACAGGAGCGAAGGGCGTCAGACTGGGAAAAAACGAAGGCGTCCATGACGAAGGGTGCAGGTGTAGGCAATGATGACACTGGCATGACCATGATTAGAGATGTGAAGGAGCAGAAGCCATGGACCGATAGAAAGGATTGGATAGCAGAAAGCGTGTTGATCTTCATGGAATGCCGGCAAGCTGCAGGCTCGTACAGGAAAAGCGTGTAGCTGGAGTCTAGCCTGGCCGTAAGACAGGAGATGTAGTGAAGGGGCCGGCATAAAATGTAGCAGGAACCTCCAGAAGGGCGTGCCGTTGAAATGGCACGGAAGATGTCGTTGATAAATATAACAGGGAGTGAAGGACGGCGGGGGACGAACGTCTTGGAGGGCACGCAAAGAACAACCGAAGAGCTCAGCAAGACAGTAGTGAGGACAAGCCGTTGATAACATAACAATGTTGCAGGATATAGCAGGCTGCGAGGAGACATCAGGCGAAGGGCCAGCATGGGGCAAGAAGAGCAGGTCCACGGCTGCTTATTGTCAGCCATTCAAGACGAAAAGCTGCAGTTGTGTACAGGCTTTCTCACCCTTGCAAGCTCTGATGGAAGCGAAGGAAGACCAGAAGCTAAGGCCCAGTCTGTTCGCAGGGCAGGAGACGTTGCTGCAATGTTTAGTGCAGCACCAATGGCAACCGAAGGGTGAGCGCAGCCGAAGGACGAGTCGGCAAACGATGACAAGGAAAAAGGACGGCAGCTGGACAGGGCGGAATAAACTCTTATAAAAAAAAAAAGCTGATGTTGGGAGAACAGTTTGATGCTGACAAATCCCCCACTAACAGACAAACAGAATTATGCCCAGTGTAACGGCAGACGCTACGACGGCTGAGGTGCTTGTAACGCCCCCGACATCATTGGTTCACATGGAGTTTTCAGTTTAAGGTTTTCGGTGATTATAACGACTTTGGCGATATAAGCACAGTTTGGGCTACTCTTCCAGCATGGGGAATGAAGCGTCGGTGTCCTAATTAATGGGGCCTAACCTTAACACTACTGGTATTTCACTGCTACCAATGGTGGAAATTATTTAATTGTTTAATGGAGGATAAAAGCTAAAATGGGCTACATAGTTGTTTTACACTCAAACAATTAATCAACTAATGAATGAACTGAAGTTTAAAACTCCTGGTTTTAATAATGCAGTATAACAAATGGCAAAGTACAATTTATGATTTATGTTCACTAGAACAGCTTTTGACAAGAATATTAAAAGCAACAAGTTTGAATTTACAATTTAGTAATTCACATAATTCAGACAACAACAGCATTTTGCATTATTGAATAAGACTCAAATTTTCAATAGAAAAAATAATATTGGGTGCTCCCGGAGACAGCAGAAAAATTGAACAGCGTCCGCTAGTTACAATTATATCCGACCGTCCACAGTTTTGTTATTAAGTGTTAAGACAAAAGCTCAACCTCCCAGAACTCTCCTAAAAGATGCAAAAATCCCGGCAATTTTACATGTTAGCCATTGAAGTATGTCTCAAATGAATTACACGCAAAGATCAAACCGTTAGTTGTTTAGATTAAAGTTATATATAAAATAAACAAGAAAAAGTTTTGGTTTTTAGTAAGAGGACCACACTATGGAAGGCAGGAGGCCAGATATGCCAATGGCTTGCCAACCATAATTTAGTTCTGAACTATGAATTTAGAATCGGGGATCCTAAATTAAACTTTCAAAAGCTATACTATAAACATACGAACCACTACAATCTTGCCCGGCATGGCATCATCGGACGTGACGTCTCCATCCCGACTGGCATCACCTTTCTAGCTTTGAGATCTGTGAGCTGTGTTGTGCTGTGAAGGGAGGGAGGCAACTGGGGCTTTTTATGCTGGAGCATCGGATTTTGCCAACCAAAGCGCGGATGCCGAGGAGAGTTACAGCTGTCTGACTGGTGGAGGGCCAGGAGAACAATGGAAAGTGGGAGGAGAAGTCGGTTTGACAAAAGGTCTGGGTGCAGAGCCGTTTGAAGGAGTAGGGACATGTAAAGATAGGCCAAATTGAGTTTAACTCAAATGAACTTTGGGAAAGGCCTTTAAATAAAGTATTAACTGTAGGATTCATATTTACATCTTTCCAGGAGAGGCTTGTGTAATGAATAAAACATTACTATTAAATTTTACTAGCTTTAACTGTAAACTGCAGTATTATACATCACAACTAAGTTGTGGGGTGGGGGGGGGGGCGGAGTTTGTTGCACTGGCTGACTTTTGGTTTGCTTTGGTGAACAGATCTTTTTAAGATATGTTTAATAGAAGGAAAAGCCAGGGGTGTCCGATACTATCGCATTTCGATACTGATACCGATACTTTATTGGTATCGGTTGTGGTATCGAAATTCAAAACTTGGTATCGATTTTTCGGTAGTATCGAAGGTATCGAAAAAGTATTCGTTTGCTTAAAAAATACTGCAGTATTAAGAGAGCATCGAAGAGGTTTTAGAACAGAAAATTAATTTAAAGAGTTTACATCATTGTAGATCTGTGACCGATAGGCCTAACGAATAGTAGCCTAACAATAGCAGCATCACATTGGGCCACCTACCTATTGACTCTTTGTAAGAGTAATCTACACCAAATAAATTATAAAATCCCAAGAAGAACGGTGATTACTGGAACAGAATACGTTAGAGTTGATTGCTGACTGTTTATGTAAGCCAAGACTTTATTATTATAACGTTGCTGGTCTCTGTTGAGTAGCGTTTGTGCAACATGAACTAAGAGCAGCCATAGATTAGAAAGTTAACTAGATGTACCGTCTCACTTCTTCCCATCTTACGCGGAGCTATGGCGGTAGTTGCGGCTACTAATACCTCTGCTAATGCTTTTGCCTTTGAAGCAGCAGAAGGCAAAGCATTAGCA
>JAHWFP010019847.1:1661-14368 GCA_023313725.1 Lithobius niger
AAAGTATTATTCGGTGCGATTAACTTGGCTAATAGGATTAACCTTGGTGGCCTTTCCCTGGTTGAATGATATCACTACTTTGAAAGGCCGACCCTTTTTGTAAACTTGGCGGCTTCTCTTACTAGTTTTGGTTTTGGGTGGATATCACGACTTTCATAGGCTTGTGAATGTACAAAAAAATCCCACGGTGTAATTGTCACCCCTACCTTTTTTGTGTGGAGGTATTTTATTGTATGAATGTTATCATTCAAATTTTCATTGTCATTCCAAATAAATTAATAACAAGCGTAACAGTATGGTAAGTGCAAGGACCTAATCAATTCCTATGGAATAAAAGATACCCTGTGTCTTATTGAACCAGTAATGAGAAATTTATTCGGGTCGTGGAGCAGACAATTCATTTTGAATTCGCGTACCAAAAAAAAAACAAAAAAACTATTTGGATTTGGTGGGGAAAAAACGACCAAACCTTTGCAATAAAGATACTCCGTCTCTTAGTGAACCACCTATTTGAAACAACAGTGCATTCTGACAATATAAGTACTGAAACGATAAGCGTGCAACACTTAAGCATGTTATAATCTACTGTTGAATGACAATACAAACAATGGTTACAACAATAATTTTGCACTTACGAGCCACTTCACGGCCACGTGCTTCTAGCTGCAACCCCCATTTTAGAAAAAGGCACTTCCCCATATGACGCTTTACCTGTCTGCCGAAATTTAGATCTGGCAACTTTTCCTAACGAGCTGTAGACGTGTCGTTATACCCTATGAGAATTAACATGGAAGCCTGCGAACTAGTTACTAGTTACTAGGCACTAGTTACTAGTCACCGGTAACACAAATCAACGTTATTGAGGACACTTTTTCTCCATGAAGGACACGTTCCCACATTTTCGTGTTGACGTTTTCTTTATTACTGGATCCAAGACACCTGATTCAAACGATTTGCAAAGATTTCTACCGCATGGGGAATTTACACCAGGATGCTGAAATCACGTATAAGTTGGTTTCAGTTAAAAGACACAGTCTGCTAGTGAGCCGCCGTCTGACAACAATTACACTCTAACAAAGGATCAAAGGATTTTAGCGAGCGTTAACCGCACCCGGTCATCTGCCCGACGAAGCCCTAAGGCCCTATGTCTGCAACACCCGGAATGGATACACTCTAACACTCTAACACTCTAACAATTACACTCTAACAATTACGCTCTGACAATTAAGCTCCAACAACAATAAAATGTCTACTTGGCGGCGACACACTGGCGTGTGTCTAGGTACTAGTTACTAGTTCCTAGTTACCAGTAACACAAATCAACGTTATTGAGGACACTTTTTCTCCATGAAAGACACGTTCCCACATTTTCGTGTTGATGTTTTCTTTGTTACTGGACCGAAGACACCTGATTCAAACGATTTGCAAAGATTTCTACCGCATGGGGAATTTACACCAGTATGCTGAAATCACGTATAAGTTGGTTTCAGTTAAAAGACACGGTCTGCTAGTGAGCCGCCATCTGACAACAATTACACTCTAACAATTACGCTCTGACAATTAAGCTCCAACAACAATAACACGTCTACTTGGCGGCGACACACTAGCGTGTGTCTAGATTATAAATTAAATACAGTTTGATTTTATGTTGCAAAGCATGTATTTAATGTTAAGAGCTTGTATTTAATTTCAGTTTAATGGATACACACTAAAAATGTACGAGTATCCTATAGGCCACTAGCAAAATATGTTATTATTATTGTTTTTATTCGTTTATTTTAATAAACTGACCATGCTTATTTGTGTGTAGAAGGCCCATTCCTCGATGAGCTCATAATACTTATGTATTGGCCTAAAGAAAAACTATTTCGCTACTGTCCTGTTAGAAACGGACAGCTTCTAGTTAACGTTTTTCAGTTTTTGTCAAAATTCCTCAACGTTCTGAGAGAGAGGCTTGAAATTTAGCTAAACCACTGAAAAGTTCGTTTTGAGCAGTTTAAAATCAGTGAAAGTTGAACGAAAACATGAATTTTGAGTGGTGCGACTTACATGTGTGGATTCTACTATAAAAATAACGTTGACCTGCGAGAATTTAACAGGCACCCACACGCGCCAGTAAACCAAATATTGAACTTTGCGTGGCCTACAACATTATAGTGTGATTTTTCTTTTGTCACAATATCTAAACAGGTTATTAACACCGTTTTTTTTTTCAGTTGCAGTATTCAACAAGGGAACTCCTTTAGTCGAAGAAGAAAGACAAGCACCCGCAGAAGTGACCGTTAAACTCTTGATTGTCTTGGATAATATTAATACTCGTGCACTCGGCTCCAATCAAAAAGACATCGAATCATACGTTGGTGTTTTCTGGAATTCGGTGAGTTCACTGCAAACGAACTGACAAGCCAGAGACTGGCCGATATTGGCATCGGTATCGACACTGAAGGTAATGGCCAAGAATTCGTCTGTAACGATATCTGTACCGATGTCTGTACATGGTTGAGATGGAAAGCGCAGAACAATTCTGGATCTAGGAATTTACAATGGGGCTAGGAAGGGGGTTAGGGCGATGGCTGCCAAAACGCTAAAAATTTCATGTAGGCTACTACGTGCTATCAAGCCGAAGATTTTTTGGTGGGGGATAGGGTGGGGCTGCTATAGCTAGGTGGGGGATTGAGGAGGGTTGCCTGCTTTACGAGTCCCATTACCGGCTAATGGCCACCCTGGCGCAGAGTAGCTCACTCGCGTCAGACTCCTCTTCGAATAAAATGCTCCCTAACTACGGAGCGAAAATATTGCAGCGAAAATGAAGCGAAAACGCTCTATAGTGGAAGCAAACATTGCGACTTAATAAACCCAAAAAAACCGGCTCTGCCAAAACTCGGGGTTTTCGGGGCTGCAAATTTTTCGGGTACCCGGATTTTCCCAGGTTGGAAACCCTAGTTGGACTGGGACAAGAGAAAATGTGCATTTAGCTTTTTCAGCTATAATTTCGTTCATGTTTGTGTTCGTATAATATGTTCTTCTTGTCTCCAGATTCCGAGAAGTCATTTGAAGACCTTTCTTTTATGCATGTAGTAAATAATTGTTAATCTAAGACCATTAAAGACCTGCAAATTACGGGGTGGAGGGAGATTGTTCCATCTGATCCTTATCCCTCTCTAGACCTGTCATTGAAGCTGAACTGATATCAATACGTATACCCTCATTGATATAATGCATATATCCATGTATCATACCATAAAACTGTGGAATAGGAGGCTGGATTCTTCAATTAACAGGGTACGCGCGGCCAGAACCAAATATTGTTGTTATTCTGCGTGAGGGTTGAGCTGCTGTGTTAAAATTTGGTGACTGTTGTTGCAACTGCTAACCATCATGAACGCTGAGATGCGACTCCAGAAAGTTTTGCTTCAACTCCGAGGAAATCTTCCAGAACACTAGTAAATAAGAGTGGTATACTTGTGCTTGATGGTAGCAACCAATGTCACTCTGCCGTCTAACCAGTTCGGGGGCTTTAGGAGACTTTGACTAGTTGCGCTACTTTACAACAAAATGGTGAGGAGTTCACAATTTATAGTTTTATGTGACACGCAGTGGTCTAACTACTTTTACTCTTAAAAAAGCAGCAAGAGTATAAAATACAGGTATCGGTTTGATGTTGCATTGACAGCGATATGGAATTGTCGTAGGGAACAAAGTGAAATAAAGTCAAGTCCTACATGCATCATTATTGGGTTATATCAGGAATAATGGTAACAGTCAATCAGGAATACAAAGAAACCTGCGATTTTTGATGAGGATTGCGGTATGGTAGGAAAATCCGCAACAGCTATAAAGAATGCAATGAACTGTGGCTGAAAGATGAGACGGTTATTTTAGCACTACACAATTATTGGTCCACTGACGTCATGTAAGCGTCGTGTGAGGCTAGAGCTGGGTCGGCTAGAGTGAGGTGTAGCATCAAGGCTTATTGGCTCAATAAACACATCAAATCAAATCGATTGTCTTGGATAATGTTAATACTCATGCACTCGGCTCCAATCAACAAGACATCGAATCATACGTTGCTGTTTTCTGGAATTCGGTGATTTCACTGTAAATGAACTGACAAGTCAGAGACTGGCCGATATTGGCATCGGTATCGACACTGAAGGTATTGGCCGGGAATTCGTCTGTAACGATATCTGTACCGATGTCTGTACATGGTTGAGATGGAAAGCGGAGAACAATTGTGGATCTAGGAATTTACAAGGGGGCTAGGGAGGGAGGAGGGGGATAGAGCGATGGGCGAGGTAGTTTTATAGTTACACTACGTTACTTTTTGATTGATTTCCACGCATAACTATTATTCAAGGACCGGTGACAATTTTATATAAGTGCCTTTTTGGATATCCCAGTGTCAGAAGTCCCAGAATCCCATAACTAATTTTATGATTGATGAACTTAAATTCTCAATACTGGATACAATCTATATGCAAAATTTAAACCCAGTCAGATAATGGGTTCAAAAGTTACCGTAGCAACAGACAGACAATATCACCGTACTGTCACTAATTTTCCCACCAGTGTCTGAATATTGCTTCTTTTACAGGTCCAAAGACGATACGCCCCAGCCGCTAACCCTAAAGTCAAGTTGGCAATCGCTGGCGTCGTTGCTATCCCTGTAAGTACAATCTGTCCAAAATAGCACTTGTTAGGGATTAACACAAAGTTTTCGTCGTTTGAAGGGTTATATCAAACACGATGTGTACGAAGGTTATATAAAAAATTAGAAAATTGTTTTTAAAGAGGATTTCAAACCATATTTGCTTCCTTACAACTTTTATGTACATTTGCATATACCATGTTTTCTCATTGGCAGTCCGATGGTTATGATTACGATTGTTAAAATTGTAATAATTTATAAAACCAGGGACACAGGATGTTATTCTAAATTCTTTTTTCCTTAACCTAAAGCGAAAAAACATGGCCTCTTACCTGGCGTGTATGCGAACACCTGAGCAAGTACAGGCAGGATTACATGAGAGTTCAGGCCTGTCATGTCATCTTGCAGCCCTGATCACATGATGCCAAAAATGTATGGAGACGTGGATACGTTCTGGTTTTCAAAACGAGCTAATCTAGATTAAATGAAGAGAGAGATTTAAAATCATCCGATTCCACTCTTTCTCTACCTGATGTGAGTGTGACACAAGGAACTTGGTTATGCAATCTTATACCAGGGAGCGTAAAACGTATTATTCTTTAGTGTTTAGATTTTTAACGCTAATTCGCTAAACATTCGCTTAAGGTTACATAAAAATTGTAAAATTGCCATGTGTTTTACATTTATTTTTAATGTTAACTTGGTATGGTGTAACTTTAAATGCATGCGCGTTAACAAGACTAATTCGTGCGCAGTTATTGGTACACATGAGTGACACGAAAGTGATATGAACAATTAGAAAATTACTTTTCTGATGGTGGGCTTCCTTCATTCGTAAGCAGGCGTGATATCCGGATATCACCCCTTCTCCTGCACCTCAGTCCGAAACCGTTGCTGCAGCAAGTCCGTCGTACTCCATTGTTAAAGGAGGAATGATATCGTACAATTAGACGATAAAATGTCTTCACAGGTGCATCCAATTGTTGTTATCACGATTGTTTGCAGGAACGCATCACCTAATTTGAAGACACTCCATTGTAATCTTAGACTGCGCATCACGCGAAAACCACAAGGACTATCCAAACCAAACTTTGCATGCAGTAGCACGGGAGTCCAGACAAGGTTTATCAAAAGAAAAATCCGGAATCGGACATGGGGTTGAGGAACCATCAGGGTGACAAAATGGACCAATAGCAAGAGCCAAAATCAAAACAACAAAAAGACGCGAAGCCGTTTGTAATTGTTCAAGGCATCCGATTGTTAAAAGATTGATTGTTGATGATAAACAGGCGACGTTAGGCGGTAATAAACCAAATTCAAGATTTTTTCCCTTTTCGTCGACCGATTTGAACGTTTGAATACACCATTTTCACGGTTTTTTCACCATCTTTCCAATGGCCCAAACCCCAAGCAGCTGTCTCTTATTGTTTAGAAATTACAAGGCAAATCCGATCCGATCTGATTGACAGCCAAACAGCAAAGAAAGCGGAGCCTGTTCCATTATGTCGACGGTGGAACTAATGACGGCCCTAGTAGTTTAAATTCGATTTTCCAAAACCAAAATAGAAAGAATACAGTCTCACGGATTGATTTGCGTTACTGATGAAACGGGGGTCAACTGATTTCTAAAACTTGATATTAGATGTGTCATCCCAGCAACATCTTTTTCTACTTGCAATTTCAGTCTTTACTTGAAAGTAGATGTACAGACGAGGTTTAAGAAGTTCAATGTCAGTCTTTTACACTAATAATAGAAAAATTTAAACAGCAAATTGACCCAAACTAAATTAATAACGTTGAAGGTAAGGTATTGCCTACCTTTCGCGTAATCTTCCTCTTCATGTTGGGTTTGACTTAAGCAAAGAACAACTACAAACAAAATAATATGTAACTCATGGCATATATTTCAATTTGTTAGACATTGTATTCAACTGTTTACGTCCGTTTCGCCCAAAAAAGAAATTAGATTAAAAGCTTTTTGCCTAAGGAGCAAATCGCGTTTCGCCAAATCCCGTAACGCCAAATACCGTTCACGAAACTTAAAACATGATTCCCACCCGTGTAAGGGTCAGACGCCCGTTTTGGAGAATATTCTTTTTTTTCAAATTACGTGCCTCGCTCACGCTGCCAAGCACGCTGCGGCTAAACACATAACACCAGAAACCGCAACTCATCACAAATTCCTTCCATGCAATTAGTCATGGATTTTTAACTCTGCAATGTTATATTTATGAAGAATATTTTTATTCTGCAAAACGGGATTCTGCCAAACGGGATTCTGTCAAAGGGGAATTCCCGTTTGGGAAAAGGTAACCATCATGCGTATTAATTACTAACAAGTCTTAAAAGAGAACCTTGGCATTGACCTAGCGACGACCAAAGCAATAATAAACAATATTTAAAGTACAAGTTTTTCCGTCTTATCTGTCTACTGCCAGTTTCCAGAACGCAAATAAATCAATTGATCTTATTCTACCACTGCATGTCTATATTAAATGTTTGCCTTTTAAATCACCCATTACATAAGAATAAGGTGTGAAATTTCGTGTAGGTAAAGTTTTGTCAAATTAGTTTTGGCGTATAACGGGATTTGGCGAAACGGGACTTGCCCGTCAGGCAAAGACTTTTATTCTGTTTGTTTGGCAATTGGGATTTGGCGAAACGGGCGTTCGCCGTTCAACTCGCCTATAATTTTGTTTCTAGAATGCTTCCCAACAACCGTTCGTCACGAATGCTTTAGCAAAAAGTAACCCGCTTGCAGTCGATGGAGACAAGTTGCTGAAAGGCTTTAGAGCTTGGGTTATGGAAAACCAACAAGGAAAGACATTCGATGCTGCCCTTTTCCATACTGCGTAAGTTCCGAGTTATTGAAACCGAACGTAGACCATGTATTCTATATAACTAAGATCGTAATATTTGTTTGTTTGTTTGTGTGTCACCAGATTAGCGAGATTGCAACTTGTAATTCTATTGAAGTCGCAGTAGGAATTCGATAATCATAATTCTTTTGTTTGTTTATGTGTCTGTCAAACGGAATTGTCTGTAAGTAACGATTCGAACTCTCTTTTCAACAAAAAGAGATGACGTCATAATATTTTCATGCAAACGGGATCTAGGCCTCTGCATCTCTTTACCCTGGCACTAACTAAATCTAATGAAAGCTTGTGCAACTGCTAACGGGAAATCACATGTATGTGTGTGTGTGTGCGCGTGTAAGAGTTGGAATCCGTATTCTATTGACACCCGTAGTGGGAATCTCGATAATCTTTATTCTGTTGAATATTTTCATGAAAACGGGATCTAGGCCTCTATGTCTCTAGGCCTGTTAACCCTGAATCCAACTAAATCTAATGAAGGCGTGGGTGACTGTTAACGGGAAATTACAGTATTTTTATGCAAACGGGCAATCACAACAGAGATTAACGATAAAGATAAAGATAAACGATATAACTGACACTAGATGGCGCCACGGTAAAATATAAAGATAATACCGTGACGCCATCGAGTGACAGTATTATCGTTAATATTTACAGTTTGCTCCCAGGTGCACGAGGACGTACCTAATTTTACTCAATGATTAAGAGACATGGGCTTAATGTTGGGTTAAAAGGTATTGTCTCGTGCATCCCTTTGCTTGCTGCGAGCAAGCGCTACATAGAACTAGCTAGATGGTGCTAGATGCTAGAAACTTTCATTTGGTGGCAACCCGTCTTTAAGCTCAACATTAGGATGAGAATTAAATTAGAGATACGGTATAGTTTGTTCCACATTATGTCAGCAGGAAACTGACTGTTTGATGGCACGTTTCCCTACACTACGAGTGCAAAACACACGTAAATATCACACTCTCAGACTCTTAAAGGGCAATTACATCCATTTTGACATGCATGTTTGACTTTTGGATCACTTACACAATAACTAAACACAAGAATTGCGGTAAGAATACGTTACTTACGTCCGATATAACAATTTAATTACTGCATCACTAAAACACGACACGGAGGTCGCCATTGTTTTGCTGGAACGCGTAGAAATTAATGCGACAGACGGATCTCTTCGTTTTCGACTCGTAGCCGATTGAGATAGCTGTATTGACGGTGAGGAGCTCAAGCGTCTGACGGCCTTAGATGGCCACTACACTGCTGGCCAGCGAAGGCCTCCAGATGCTTGAGCTCCTCACAGTCAATACAGCTATCTCAGTCGGCTGCGAGTCGAAATCGAAAAGTGACGTCTGTCGGCATTAATTTCTGAGCGTTCCAGCAAAACAATGGCGATCTCCTTGTCGTGTTTTGGTGATGCAGTAATTAAATTGTATTATCGGACGTAAGTAACGTATTCTTACCACAATTCTAGTGTTTAGTTATTGTGTAAGTGATCCAAAAGTCAAACATGCATGTCAAAATGGATGTAATTGCCCTTTAACAGTAATTGTGTAGAGTAATTATGTGATATCCACATGTTTTTGCACTCGTAGTGCAAGGAAACGTGGTGTCATAGGCTACAGTCAGTTTCCTACAAAATGATTTTGAACAGACCTTAGAGCCGGCCATTTATTAGTTGACATACGCCGTCCTGCTCATATATTTGATGTGTATCCACATTTTTCAACGAGCGCTCGTTCTTTCTATTTTGATTTATTCCTTGATATACAACGTTTTTATATCAACAAGTTTATATCCTCTACTTGATTACAGATTGGACGGTTTTGACGGAGTTCCAGAAAATAACGGTGAAGGTAAAAATGTTCACGAATAAGAAAAGAGAACACAATTAATTGCAGCACAAATGTTTTTATTTTATGTTGAAATCGTATTACAAGAAACGTTTCAGACGCATTTCCATTTACAACAATACAATGAACTAATATATTTCTCAGCTGGCCTTGCCTTTCTTGGCGCGGCATGCACCGATCAAGCAGATGGATACGGAGAAGACAAGGCGCCATTCTTTACCGGAGTAACAACCCTTGCCCATGAACTCGGACACATGTAAGTAAACGCCGCAAGGTTTAGAAACGTTATTTGTACAACTCTTTCATTGTTGGACCATTGTTGCAACAGTGGATTTGTCATGAAGACACACTACTGCAACAATGAAGCCGTTGTCTTGCCAGACCAGTGGTAGGCGTGGGTTTCTTACTCACGTGAGTAAGAATCTGACCCAAAACAAAACTTGTTAAGGTTTCCCGCCAAGCTTTCCGGCCGTAGGAAGTCGTGATATCAAACGCCAAGCTCTTTCGCCAAGCTAATCCCACCGAGTAATGGTTCGAAGGTTAAATGAAATACATGAAAATTGCTTACTGAGCTATTTTCAATTATTTCATTTAACGTTTGAAGTCTTAGTCGGTGGAATTAGCTTGGCAAAGGAGCTCGGCATTTGAGTCCTGATTTCACACGACCGAAAAGCTTGGCGGGAATCCTTAACAAGTTTTGATTTGGGGTAGTATCAGAAATTTTTCTTCCAAATTGTTAAAAATCCATTTTTTTCTTAGTAATTATGAGATGGAAACACCAATCTAGTTTTCTGGTCCATTTCTTTTTTTCTTTCTTTTTTTTTTGTTGGCTTTCGTTAGATTCCATTCCATTCCCATTCCATTCCAGCCACTATATTGGTACTGCAAACGCACGGATTTATTTAATGTTCAGTTTGGAATTGTTGTATAAAAACAATGTTTAAAACACTACAACAATGTAAAACAATCAATTTGGTCGTTTAGAGGTTCGTAACCCCTGAACCACTTGACCAATTAGAAGAGGCCATATGAAAAGGGCACATCTCCAGAGCAATAACTGTAAAATGAGCTAAGAATCAACTTTTTTCACCGCATGGAAGAATTTATTTTCGTGATACAAAAAAAGTGTTACTAGTAACTAGAAGCCAGTGGTAATCAGGCAAATATGAATGTTATTCAAGTCGTTTTTTCAACAAGAAAACGTTAAGCTCTGTAACTAAACAGTGACTTTTATGTTGTCAGGTAACCCAAGTCTTCCGATCAAACAAGTTTCAGCCTTTTCTGTCGCCTTGTTATTTATCCTCAGATGGCTGAAAACAGCCAAACTGCCTTAGCTGTAAAGACTCAACGTGTATTATGGTCGCCATGCTCATGTATATATTTTATCTGGATGTTATCGTTTATCTTGGCGGGCGACATACTAGCGTGTGTCTTGAAACGAAGGTCTTTGGTTCTTACTTAAGTAGTAAAATTGCAATTGCTGTCTATGTTTACGTATTCCAAATAGTGTCTAAAGTATTATTAAACTATTTATTCAGTTTAAATCCAGTCCACTTTAAATTACCAACTATTAATTTTTTTAATAAGACCATTGGTTCTTACTTATGCAAGTGAATCTACTACCGCTATCAATGTTTACCTATCAATGTTTCCAAAATAATACATTTTTTTTGCAGCTGAAGAGGAAAGAGTTAAAATTAATGCAAATAAGTCATTTATTGCAGTCGTGAGTTTTAAAAACCTTTTTTTTTTGGAATTCCTCATTAGCAGGATGTGGAAAAGTTGCACTATAGGCATCGCTATCACACACAAAACAATTTCATCGCTCTGGGGGCCATGTCTTAAGGTGCCCCAAGGGCCTTCAATTTTAACATTGTACAGCAATGGGCAGAACGGCGAAAAAGGCAAAAATAATGTTTTGACCGTTTAAATTTTTTTTTTTTTTTAATTATCCTATTCGATTCTCCCAGAAACTATGTTAGCATGCCGTAATTAAAACGTATTTTTTTTAAACCTGTATGGGATAATTTATTATCGAAAATCATCCAAAATGGCCTTTTAGGTAATTTTGGCCATTTTGGACATACTTACACTATAGCATAGAAAAGATTTTGTTGGCAATTATGGCTACTTTTCTTAGTCTTGAAAGTGTTTTAAAGGAGATAATATTGCTAAAATTAAATTTAAAACCAATCAAATCATCATTTTTGCCTTTTTCGCCGTATCGTCCACTGCCAAACAATGTTAAACTAGAATTCCCTTGGGGCATCTGAAGATATAGCCACAGAGTGATGAAATTTTGGGTGTGTGACAGTGATGCCCATTGTCAACTTTTCCACACCTTGCCGCAATGAGGAATTCCAAAAAAAGGTTTCTACACACCACCCTAGGATCAGATGGTTAGAACGACTATCTCATCGTGCTTAAGGTGCACGGGTAGCGGCGAGCACTGGGGCGTCAGATTCGATAAACGTCCTGGTCCCAGTGTACATCTCTGGCTTCGTACAGACCCAGGTTCGATCCTGGTGATGGGAAGTGTATATGTACGGGTTTTTTCTCCGATTGTTTCCCGCCCGTTGCACGAGGGTTTCCTCCGGGTACTCCGGTTTCCTCCCTCATGCGGCAAAAAACAACTGTAATAATGGTGGTACTTCTTCCACTTAACATCTGCCGCCAGGGAATTTGGGTGGGTGGATGCCTCGAGCATCGTCTCTATATATTATTATTATTATATTATTATTATTATTATCCACCAGAGGTCGTGGGTTCCAGTTTGACCTCAACCATCACTGGAATTTGTTGGAAGGAGATGGGGAGGGGGGACTGTGATGCCTCGTGCTCATGTCGATTATAGCGTACAGAGGATCCTAGAAATTTACGATTGGAATTAAGTAACAAGATTATCTCTCTCACCTCCTGGAGTCATGGCTTTGGCTGGGAGCATTTCAAACCTTCAGGCATCATGATCTGGTTTAGATCTCCAATCGAACATGACGAGGAGCTACTCAGCAACTATTTGTTCGAACTCAGCGTTTTTGTGGATAGGTGCGCCGGTTTCACTCTCCATCGTTGTTAGCTTTGCAGTTGGTAGTTCATGCTCCGAAGAACCAGATATCTTAAAGTTCTAATCCGAAAGATTCCTCAACGAACTACTTTACTCTTTCCTTTGGCTTGGAGCAAATAGTAAAGCAATAGTAAAACAGAATGGTAAAACAAAGAAAAATAATAAAGCCATAATAAAAGTCCTAGTCACTAGTAGGAATGAAAATTGGCTAGATTTACAATCACAGAAGGCGAAATGATTACGAACCCTAACTGGCTTAACGT
>JAHWFP010019847.1:14378-26751 GCA_023313725.1 Lithobius niger
CTCGAAACGGAACAGTCCAAAGATCTCGGGGTAGCAAAATCGAACTTGCGCTGCCGTGCTCGTGCGATTTCGCCACCCCTCGATCTTTGGAATGTTTCTCGCAGACGATCAATTATTTCGGGATAACCGAGTCTACTTCACGGATATCTATTACTTAACCTTTACGTATATATTTATATTATATTTTTTTCTTTTTAGTTTAAACTCTTCCCACGATGGAGAGGATTCTTCCAGTGGCTGTTCTCCTGACAATAACTATCTTATGGCTCCCTCTGGTGGTCCAGGAAGACCTAACCAGTGGTCCTTTTCAAAGTGCTCTCTCAATGCAATAACTTCGTACCTCCGGTAAGTCTATCTACCTACTCTTTTATTTCAACGATTTAACCGAGTCGTTATATTGTGAAAATGTCCATGCACTGTGAAAAATAAAATCACAAATTACGAGTACAAAGAAGCGGTCATTTGTTTCCAGTTCGTTGCACTGTAAAATTACGGTCCGTTTCGTTTAATGAGTCACCCATGAGGAAACGAGTCTTGCTAAATTCTGCCCTTTGGTGTTCTTAGCTGAGATTACAGCGAAATGTGAACTCAAATAAACACGGTTCACTGCCAAAAAATGTGACTGGTGATTGAACTTGAATATAACAGAAGTTTTTAACAGTGTGCGGATATGATGTAATGTCTTGAAGGTGTATTCAGTCAGACATGTTAGGCATCGATTCCAAAGTATTTAGCATATTGAACCTTTTGTACTTTCTTACAATTTCTACAATTATTTCTACCGTTATTTATGCATTTCTCGTGTATAAGAATTTCAAGGTCGTCATTAATTTTTGTATGCGGTGTTTTGGTATTTATGCGGGGCGTGTGCGAGAAAGGTGTGCTAATTCATTCCTATCTAAATTTTGAGTACCTATTACTTGATTAGGAGAGCGGCCATTAAGGGAATAGAAATCTTACACACTCATGTCAGAAAAGCCATGTAATTCACATGTAAAGTTTTTCCAATGATACTAATATTTTAAAGCTTGAGATTTTGTCGCTATGCTAGCATAATTCATAACAATGACTCTTTGTTAACACGATCACCATGCACCAAAGTAGAGTTGTATAATCTTTTTGTTCCCGATTTCCGTTTAGCTCCTCCAGTGGGAAATGTACCTGGACTGCACCTTCTTCAGTCGGTGTTCCTCTCAGCGAAATACTTCCAGGATTCTGGAACAAAGGAAAATCTTTGGATGATTACTGTGCAGCGGTTCATGGAAGCAAATATGTTTTCGTCCCTGACCCTAACGTAAGTAGCAAACACAGGGGATGCCGTTAAACAGGAATCAGTAGAAGGGAGGATCAGTCCAACATTTCTGTGTAATGTCTCCAAACGAAATGAAACCTGATAAACAGTCAATAATAGCGATAAACGTGCGGGATGCCTACGTACGGGTGCATGTCAAAACGGTTTAGCAGTAAACGAAGAAACACAAGGGCGCATCCTTGTCATCCTTCACCAAAGGTACACGGCTCTTTCTTACATCACTCTTACTCAAGTCGTCTTGTACTCACATCCATTTAGCACAGTGGTTCCCAACCTTTTCTACAGTATTCCTCCCCATTGGAACTAACAGGCAATGGTGCTTCCCCCCCCCCCCAAAAAAAAAAGCTGTTTATTTTTTGTTTTCACTAAGATGAAACAATGTTGCCACATGAGAACAAAAATATTTAGAATTTTGGCTAAAATGGCTGTAGATTGTAGGTTGGTTCCCAACCTTTTCTACAGTATTCCTTCCCATTGGAACTAACAGGCCAACAAAAAAAGCTGTTTAATTTTATTTTTCACTACGATGAGACAATGTTGCCACATGAGAACAAAAATGTATAGAATTTTGGCTAAAATGGCTGTAGATTGCGAAAATAAATCTGTTGGCATTTAAAAATGAAAATTTCATCTTCCTCATACAATTTAACTTCTTTTGCAATGCATAGTTAAAGGTAAAAAAAAAAATCGTCACTGATCTTTACGGTGCGTTTAAGCAACGACTCGCCTTTGCAGCATTCTCCCATCTTTTGAAATTCCAATATGGCAGTGATTTTAGCTCTGCTGTCTCGCAACGAAAGCAGTCAATAATGCGAGTTCATAAGTGACTGGGAAATTGTTTCGTCAGGAAGAATTCTTTGTCTTATTGTCACTGATTATAACATTGTATGCATTTACTCAAACGATGCCGGATTTCACTAATCCAGATAGCGTTGTCACCATGGCAACGACACCTTTCCATCGAGGTTAAACGCTAGCTATGAGAATGCACAGGCGATTCGTTGAGCAAATGCGCCCTTAGAGGACGGCACCAGCAGCGACTCGTGCCTCCCAAGGGCAGCCCGCCTCACTGGTTGGGAAACGTGGCATTTAGCAGTCAAAGCATGTTTAGAAGATCTATGTTTCTACCTAAAAACAGTTTCAAATAGCTTTATCTCAAACCATCTTCTTATCTCGACGAAACAAGTTGAAGCACCTTAATACAGGACGTAAGAGGTAGAAGAAATACGGTGTTGCCACCTAACATCGATTTCCTACGTTGCTTTAACTCCTCCTGGTCTGTGACGGATTGAAATTAGTGGGTGCAAACGTCGTGAAACTAGTTTACCTATAACTTCCTTAAACAGAGTCGAATTCCCAGCAATGCAGAAACACGGTGATTTATATTGACATAGTAGAAAGTGCTCTTCACGCATTTCGTTTTAACTCGCTCCGAAATGTAGGTCCTTGTATCCACTCGTCGCGTAAAGGACTTCATTTTTTAATGAGTGCCCAAGTTGGATTGTTGAATGTACCTTCCGGCCATATTTTTTTTAATATGTTGATTATTTATGTTTGGATTCTGACAAATAATATAAAATTGGTGCCGTCTAAAGGCATTATTCCCTAAAAAAAACAAAAAAACTACATATAATGACAAGTTAACTCTTCATGCAAGCTGGAGCGTATTAGTAACACTAGAACCGCTAGAACTTCTGAATGGTGCTTATCTGTACCGCATGATGAGTTTACTCTTCATTGTATTTACTTGACATCGCAGAAGCTTTCTCAGTATTCTATTTTATTCTTCTCCTATACATTGTTTAGAATACCATTTGTTATAAAACTTTGTTATAAAATAATTGAAAACAGCATTGTGCTTGCTTACATTGTTTACGAGACTGTAGGCGTGCACGACGTCGTCTACTGAGCAAGTGTGTCTGTCACGAAAATCACAACCCTCACTATGTGACACGTGCTGGCATCTTGTGATAGTATTTAGCTATACAAAGACGTTTTCCATTCGAATATAAAGCATTCTGAATGGCCCAATCCTTTTAGATTAGCTGTAGCTATGTCCCATCGTTAGAAAACAAGCATTGAATAGGCCAGTGCATATGACGAGTTAACTCGTCATCGGTTCAGGATACTGTATGACGAGTTAACTCGTCCTTGGCACTCAACGTGTTAAACGACTTGATTTCGTGTTAACTTAAGTTAGAGCGACGTAAGAATAGGTCCGTGCTTTTATCTTCGTCCATTATGTTCCTTCACTTATTACTGGATTAGCTTGTAATGAGAGTTTGGAAGAACTTGTGCGTTCAAATATGTTACAGTGTGACTTGAAGTGTACATGTTTGTTGTGATTTTGATTTGGGCGCATGGCTTCGGCCCAGGCTCAATAAAATAAAATACAATACAATACAATACGATGGTTCAGCGCTCACATTCTTTAAACGGTGCATCCTGTGATTTCAGCCACTGGATGCGCAGATTCAGTGACTGAGGCCAACAAAAATCACCGTTTGTTAGCCAGTGTGCGCAAAAATTGGATTGAAGAAATTTTAATCCGTGAAAGCGTTTCTTAGCCAGTGTGTGCGAAAATGGGTTTGGGAGTGGGAGTGGGGAGTGGGGAGTTGGGAGTGCGAGTGGAGATTGGGGAGTGGGATTGAGAGGGTTGGGATTGGGGAGTGGGGAGTGGGAGTGGGGGGGAGGTTGGGAGTGGGGAGTGGGAGTGGGGCCGGGAGGGAGGGGGAGTAAGTCTGTAAACTTAATTCATGACCGGCCCCGTACGTATAGCACGGGCTTCTTCAACATAATAGTCAACATAGTAGTCAACATAATAATTCTGAATGATGGGCGAAAAAAAAAGAAGGGTCGCCATTATTAGAAAAGGAAAAGGCCACGCAACAGGAAGAACCTAACAACCACTTTAAACTTGCGGTGCACGATGGTTAACATTGCTGCGTTGCAAAGTGATCGGCAATGATAAGACCTCTGTAAATGACAACAAAGCCCTATGAGGCATTGTCGGCGATTTACTTTCAGCCGCTCCCAGAAAAAAAAATGCCAAAGCCGCCAGGCTAAAGGCTTTAACTTTGTTCTACAAAAGCGCATGTATTTATTACTCCATAGGGCAGTGACACAACGTAGTATTATTGTGTATAACTCCATGGTGGAGCCAATTACTGGGTTAGCTGCAAGGTGCACTGGTGGGAAAAAGAAGTCTTACTGAAGCCAATGCTATTAGACTGAATTTTTTAAGCCAATAACGCATGATTTTTGTTGTTGGAGAACACAACATTCTTTTAAGCCTAAGAAATCCGCTCTCAAAGCACTGTATTGACTAGAAGTGCTGTGTTTTCCCTTACATTTTAATCTAGTGCACCTTGTAGCTAGGCCCACTAAATTGTATCTCGTAGCAAAAATGACGTCACATAACGCTGTTCTATAGAAATATTCAATTGTCAATGCTTGGAGACCGGAAGCGGAAAAGGGGTCGGGGCTGTGTTGGGCTTGGGATCGCTGAGTGAGTGAGCGAAACGAACGAATATCAGCATTTGTCAGCCGGTATACGCAAAAATCTGATTTGTTGGGTTTCCATTTAGATTTCCAATAGTTTGTGAATTTCCATTTAACACCGTTTTCCTCCAGTCAGTTAATAAATGCAAATGGTATGAACAAATGGTACGAACAAAAGAAAACTTCTATAAATTTTTCATCAATATTTTCATCACCAATTGTTTTCAGATCTTCCAAGGGACCCTTCCATCTTTAATCAGAGATCGTCTTAGCAAAGTTTTCGCAGAATTCTGGCACAAAGAAAATCCTTTGGACTTTTTCTGTACTTCCGTTAACGTTGCTCTTATTAGCACAGCCGGCAGGCAGTGCTTTTCAAAAAGTGGACAGGCAGAGGGGGACCAATCCAATATACTTTATTGCGGCCTTGGCCCTAAGCCATGCGCCCACCCTAAGAAAAATAAAGCTACACAGAGGGGGAGGCGGCGCGGCTAACAATGTCAAAATGTTACAATACTACAACATGCAACAATGGGGAAACAATAGGCGAGGAGCACAAGATCGGATTGTAGCTCTCTCGAACAAGATGCAACGAATTGAGCGAATGACTCAAGGTCCGTAGGCTCAAGTAAAAAATAAAAGTAAAAAGTAAAAGATGCAACGATGCTCGGGCACGGGGAAAGTAACATTGTCGTAGTAGCTTCGGGGCGGCTCCTACGAAGGGCCTTAGGGCTTCGGGCAGATGACCAGGAGTGGTTAACGCTCGTTAAACCCTTTAAACCCTTTTTAGGGGCGGCTCCATTAAACATGGTCAATCGCTGTCGAGCAAAATGAAATGGTCTTGGTTTTCGATTTAATCTTTCAGTTTTAAACCGTCTGGTGCAAAGTCTATAATTTTGAGGCCTAAGGCCTCAAAATTGGACGGCCGACATGACTCTGCGATTTATTTACTTCTTCAATGCAGGCTTCGGGAAGCTAGTTGAATTATTACCGCGATTGTTTGCTATAATACTGATTTATTGATTGATTTGTTTATTGAGCTGTAGAGGTCTACATACCTATGCGCCCACGCTAACCTAACTAAAAAAAAAAACACAATGGCTGTTTGCCGTGACGTCATCATGAGTTAGCCAATGACGAACGAGAACAACGGCTGTTAGGCCGTCTGATTGGACTAGCCCAGTCACGTGATATGCACGTCAGAGCAAACAGCCATGGCGCATGGTATAATACTATCTTAACCTAAACCGGAACACCGCATCAACAATGCAGAATCAACTATCAATCAGTTGATACTCTACAAACACGCTAGTGTGTTGCCATCAAATAACAAACATGGAAAAAAGCTTGGGCAGAACCTGAACAGAAATACGCATTTCTAATGTTTCGTTTTTTCGCAAACAAAATTGGGTATACAGTGGACATACCGTACACATGATAGACCACACCGTAGCTATTACAATAAAAATGAAGAGAAAAAAGCAAACAAATTAACTGAACCGAAAACGGCTTCGCCGTTTAGAAAAAAAGATTAGAGCTCGTACCCATACTCACGGCTGTCAAGGAACACAAATAAACACAGATTAGAGTTCACTCGAACGCAACGAACTATAATTTGAATTCCAATTCCAGGGAACAAAAATTGTCACATGCCAGCGTACACACAAAATACACATATAACCACTCACAAGAATCAGACTTAAAATGTACAATGCAGACAAATTTTAAAAAATCCAGTATAATACAGAAATTAAGTGCATGCACATGCACAAACATTAAACATTTCAAATACAAACAATGTTCACTTCCTGACATAACCATTGAGTAAAACGTATCCTTGTTACCTGGAATTGGAGTTCAAATTATAGTTTGTTGCGTTCGAGTGAACTCTAATCCTTTTGAGTATGGGCATACGAGCTCTAATCCTTTTTTCTAAACGGCGAAGCCATTTTTTGTTCAGGTAATTTATTGTTAGTTTTCTTTTGTCCATAACATTTGCAATGGTTTATTAAGCTATTTTCATTCTGTGTTTTTCGGGAGATGATGTTGTTTTATGATTACCTCCATCTTTCAAACATAAACTAGACAGCTGCAGCATTCAGGTATAATTACTCAAATTACTCGGGTAAAAAACTAGAGACGTGATGACTTCGAATGGACAAGTCAATGTCAACTTTGAATGGACAAGTCAATGACGTTAATTCAACAATTTTCTTTTTTCCAGGGGGAGAAAGATGTTTGTAATACTTTGTACTGCGGAATAGTATCGCCTACCTCCATCAGTTTCGAGAGTCAAGGACCAGCTCCTGAGGGAACGCCATGTGGATACAATAAGGTATTTAATGAAGCAGATTAGCATTGCGGGCCTGAATGGTTTTTACAATTTTAAACATTACTCTTGAAACGTAAATTTAAACGTACCGATAAAGCTCACATTTGGGAATCTACACTTAACGTTCAAAAAATGTCAACTGTTTAAGAAGTAAAGTTAATCAGCAAAGTATGCAATATGTTCATCAATTTTAACAACTTGGAGCATAAACTGTTAAAAATGAAACGCAGATACGAAGCAACGCAGATATTATTAACTTACTTTTATGTTATCAGATGGGATACCCGTTTGACGTATTCGGTAATTTTTAGTTTAGTCTCTTTCCCTAATTTCATAAGAAAAACCTTGGCCACATACAGGGTGTGTTTCTAAACTAGAGGGAAGAGTGAGATGTATTCCTCTAAGCCACGCCCAACAACATCATCAAAACCGATCAGTTTAGAATCAGCACTGCCCTACTTGTCGTTCTCAATATTAGAAAAAATACCAAAAATTGCTGCCAAATCTATTTTCAGCGAGAGAAATGTTAGTAAGAACATAATACAAATGCTTATTAATCTGTTTAATTGGATTTTGTTTCTAAATTTAGACATACCATATCTCACTTCCTACGGTTTAAAAACACGACCATCTTATCTACTACTGGTGATGGCAGCCATGTTGGATCAGTGAGTGAGTGAGAAAAAACCTGCCTCAGTTGCCTCAGCAACATCTCAGCTCAATGACGTCACGCTTACGTAAAGTGGGAGGAGTTTGAATCAGTCGCCCCGAGTTAAGAAACAGTTCTTCTCACTTTCCTCTAGTTTAGAAATACCACCACATATACCTTAATACGTTTTTACAACATCTTACGTTTCGCTAACGTAATGCTTTTATAAAGGGTTGACTCAACATGTTTAATACTTTATACTATAAGCAAGTGTGATATTGTTTTTTCTCTCTGTAGATGTGCAGCAATGGGTTTTGCATTGCAAGTTTGGTCCCCAGTGTTGATCAACAATGTGCAGGAAAAGGTGGAGCCAAGGACTTCGTGAGTAAATTTACATTTTTTAAAGCCCAACTTAAAGCGACTTGAGTTCAAATCAACTTCAGTTAAAGCGACGTAAGAAATTTCGCGATGTGCCTAGGAATAGGACTTACTTTTTACTCTAGTAGCAGTCCTTTTTTTCAGGTCTGGGTATTTAATTTTAATAGGGTTAACAGTGATGGAGGAAAAAACGTCTGAAGATCTACCAGTTAATAATTGAGGCAAGCTACTAGAACGCTGTGGTGTGTTCTTCAATTATTTTGTGGCTAAGTAGCAAATTGAAACAAATTGCCCTGCTGAAATGCTACGAAAACCCACAAGCATGTGAAACGACCCAGATTTAATTTTCGGAAAATAAACTGCTTTTCTCGATCACAATGAAACCTTTGAAAACAACAAATAAAAACGCAGGACAAAGTGGAATCACCATCTTGGAATATTAAATCTGGATCATTTTCATGTGTTGTGGGTTTTCGTAGCCTTTCAGGAGGGAAACCTGTTGCACCGCTGTGCGATTTTTTTGCAATCACAGGTCTCATTTGCAAAAGTACAATTTATAAATCGTACCTGTCGTCACATAATTCATTTACGATAATGGCCTCCCATATATTGCGCCTCAGTGCACAACAGCCTCGTATTGCACAAACACAGTGCAATATTCTTCAGTGAACTGTGCAACAAAACATTGTAAAAGATTATAGCCAAACTAGCAAACAATAAAATATTCCTAATATTTCGACATCAATAAACTGCATTAGCACCATTGGTGATGCCTTCATCAGAGAGTAAAGAAAAAACTAAACCGGCCATACAGTTCTCCTGGTGCAGACTAGCCAGAGTATTACAGACTTCGTTATTTGTTGGTCGTCATTTGCTTTAACATGTGTAAATTTAAATAAATAAAACATTTTTTGCAATTGCAAATGGTCAAGCAAGGATCGGGGAATCACTGACAGCCTGCCAAATCTAAAAAAATAAAAAAAATAAAAGAAAGTAAATTTCAAACGATTTAAAAGCGAGTGCACCCCGATTGGAGGGTATGTCAATGACTAAAAAGACATGTGGGATGGAGAGTCTCATGTCAAGTTTAGGGGTAGGAACGTGGCATGAATTTCTGGAGATTTATGTGGGTTAAACGTTTCCGGAATGTCTCTACAGAACAACACGTGACCACCTCTTCGGGAAGGGAATTCCAGACACCAATCTCCCTAACGGAAAAATAGTCGACGGCAGTCCAAGTGTGACTCCTGAATTGTAAGTTTCAGAGAATGTCCTCTGGTGCGAGTTACATTTGAAGAATCGAAGAATGGGAGGTCAATACCCAATAGACCATGTACAATCTGGAAAGTGAGGATCAGATCGGCTCTCAATCTCCGAAGTTCGAGTGAGTCAAGCTTTAACAATTTCAGGTAGGGACGGTATACTGTCTCTGAACCGCTTCTATCAAGTCAATGTCGCGAAGCAAATAAGGGGACCACACAGGGCTGGTGTACTCAAAAATCGGTCTAACATACACCTTAAAAGCCCATACCTTGACGTCCTGATTGCTATATAGAAAGCATTTTTTGATTAAAGCAGTACGTGCAGATGTAATGGCTGCAATTTTGCGACAGTGCAGGCTGAATTTAAGGTTTTCAGAAAACCAGACACCGAGGTCTTCGGTTTCAGTTAACGAGGGGAGAGGATGTCCATCAAGGTAAAATGAAAATTTACCAGTCTGGTCTCCGGCATGCACACTGTTACATTTAGTTTCCGAAATCGGCAACTGCCATTCATCTGACCAATCAATGACACAATTAATCTGTAATTTCAACAACTCAGTGTCAGCTTTGCTGATAATTGCAGAATCCAGCTTCAAATCGTCACCAAACTTTGATTGGTTTGCCAAGGATGGCCCACAATTAAGGTCATTGATGTAGATCAGGAAAAGTAGCGGGCACAAGACCGAACCCTGGGGTACACCACTTATTAGTCTAAGCTGAGAAGATTTAGAGTCCCCGACCATTACACACTGTGATCTGTCATGTACAAATGCAGAAATCATCCTCAATAACTTGCCACCAAAGCCAAGTTTTTCAATTTTGAAGAGAAGCTTCGAGAGGGTTACAGACTCAAAAGCCTTTTTAATATCAAAATAAATAATATTTGTTGCGATACCGACGTCTAGACCACTCGTCCAAAAAAAAAAAGGTTCAAAGGGTTTAACGAGCGTTAACCACTCCGGGTCATCTGCCCGAAGCCCTAAGGCCCTATGTCTGCAACAGCAAGATTACCAGGTGGATGGACCACTCGTCCATCTATCAAGACATAACAATAGTTGGTGGGTCGTCGAGCGACCTGGCATAAAGCCAAATTGATCCCTACCATTTAAATTGTTGGATTCAATAACGGTCATCATATTATCGCGGATGATAGATTCCATTACCTTGCATGGAATCACCGTAAGCACAATTGGGCGATAGTTTCCTGGATCTGAAGCGTCTCCCTTCTTGAAAACAGGTATCACAATCGCAGTCTTCCAGATTGACAGTAGCTTACCTTCAGCAAAGGACAGATTAAACAAGATTGCTGTGGATCTGGCGAAATGTAAGGTGGTTTCAGTTTTTAATTTGATTTACTCTCTCATGTAGGCATCGCCAGTGTTTTTAACGCCAATTTCTTAATGTCGAAATATTATAAGTGTTTTATTATTTGTTCGTCTTTAATTTACTTGCATCGTACTATAATATATTAGTGTCTCGTTGTCTCTTGATTAGTCGATAGGGGTGTTGTAAATAATTTGTACGATTTTTCTTATAGTTTGATCCATCAGCCTGCAGTAATCTGAAATGCAGTAATGGCCAGAGTGCTGGAGCTGCTAAAGATGGTACTTCATGTGGATTAGCTGGGGTAAGTACTATTCGTCGCCAACGCATTCATTCCTGATAAGGTGTCCACGACGTACAGTATTGGACAAAGAATTTTGAACCCTTTTCTGTCACACAAGCAGTTCTGCATGCAGCCGTGGAGGATATCTCCATTGTTATGATTTAGTAACGGTAAGTGAGAAACTTGCGTCATTCGAACTATCTGTAGGTTAGAAACGTGTTCCTACAATGCAGTGTTGTTCTATTTCAACAGTGGCAAGTGATGCAGAAGCTAAGCGCAATGTTTACACGAACAATGGAATCTTCCAGGATCGATCAATCAATACAACATTTGAAGTGTTCAAAAATGTGCAGTACTGTACAGTGTTGGATAATGAATTTTGAACACTTCTTTGCCACACAAGTATATTAATGCATCGCTTTTTCCTGGCAGAAAACTCCATTGCTACGATTTAGCATTGTTACGTGAGAAACTTGCCTCATTCGAACTATCCATAGCTTATGAACGTGCGCCAACAATGCAAGGTTGTTCTATTTCAACAACAATAACGTACACAATACATGAGGACAATGGGCTAGGATCACTAATTAGTAATATGGCACGCAGCACTTGACGAATTTAGTTATTCGCATTGAAAATGCCTTGAAAATTGAAAATAAATACGGCTGCAGACCTTTTTATGCTGCCTTTTGGACTTGAATGTCAAATTGTCTGAGTGTGGAATTGAACCCACGACTTTTGAAATCAAATGCTTAGTGGTAGATCTTCGCGTGGGTTCAATTCCATACAAAGACAGTTTGACATTTAAGTCCAAGAGACAACGTAAATAGGTTTGCATCTTTGGTTAGTAGTGGGATTTGGGGGCAACCTTTCTGGCCTGTCGACTAGGTGTGAACTTTTGTTCGGGGGTTTAGGAGTACCATCACAAAGCTCGCGGTGAGCGTTTGAACTTAGGTTTATTTTTTCCCTTTTAAACTAAGTGCCCTGCTGACTTGGCTGCAATGATGCGAAAGGGAATATAACGCATTTCCTGACTGTGCTGTCATTATATGGAATACAGGCATTGTTAAAATTACGTATGACGAGGATGCGTTGTATAGTACAAAAATTAACCAAGTTGGGTGCTGCAGTGGGTCATTGCTAGAAGAGTGTCTAAGCTTAGTCCAATACTCTTGGCTACCATTAAACAACGCATGGTTTCATTCATTAGAAGCTTTAAGTTAGAAGCTTGAAACTTCAAGACTTTACTTACTTTATTTCTTAGAGCCTTGTACTATAAGAAGTAAATCGATGAAAACTCTCAATATCGAACCTTTAGATGAAAACTCTCAATATC
>JAHWFP010019848.1:400-13470 GCA_023313725.1 Lithobius niger
TGTATGCTGAAGATAAGTGGGACACCCTGCAGTATGATACTGTCCTAGTGTGCCTTGTAAAGTCAGCTACTAAACATCTTCTATATATTCTATGCTAACATAGTTTTTGTGTAAACTCTGGTATTTAGTTCAGACCAGTCCTGCATCTTTGGCCAACTTGTAAAACATTGAATGTGTATCTTGGATAAGAGCAGATGGCTGATCAAATTCTTTAATCAATCCAGCATCTAGCACAATTATCCTAGTAAAGAAAAGAAAAACAAGTTCAATCTCTTGCTGCAAGTTGCGAAAATCCAGGAAATCACAGAAAATATGAATACCTGTCACTATCCATGATGGTATTCAACCGATGGGCAACTGTGATAATTGTGCACTCAGCAAACTCTTTCCGAATGGTTCCCTGGATAAGTTCGTCTGTTTCCAAGTCAACTGCTGCTGTTGCTTCGTCCAAAATAAGCACTTTAGTTTTCCTTAGTAAAGCTCGGCCTAGACAAACCAGCTGCCTTTGTCCAACACTGGAAAGACGGAATTTTTAGATATATTTTAGTAATAACAAATTATTATATCATGTTTATCATTCAGACGTCATGTTCAAGGCACCAGTGGACAGTTTGGGGCGAGTTTGCCGAATCACAGGTGAAGTAGCAAAAAATGACAAATGCACATCAGCTGTACCTCTGTGGCATGAGGCAGTAAAAATCATGGGAATGGCAGTGCCGGACACGTACAGAAAGGAAAGTCTCAAAATTCAAAACAAGTATCATTTGAATAGCCGAATAAATATGGCCTTAGCAAGCAAGATAAAATTTTACGATAATGTTGTCTCTAAATCCAAACCCTCAACCACTACCCGCTAAACACAAACAGTTTGGAAGTAAGTATGGCTATCATTTTATAAATAAAAACGTCAAATGAGATTAGGTGACAAATCTTCGGGGTTTGATTTGCTATATTTTCACAAAATAATTCTTGCTGAATTCTATTAACGTGTTACAGACACAGATAACGACGGTAGAGCCTGACAAAGAAATACTTTTCTTTTGAAGTGAAAATGAAAACGCTGCATATAGTTGTCGACCTTTTTACTACAATGGACAATGGACACCCTGTATATTGTCTATTTATTGTTACTAATATTTTGTGTGCAGAATGTAAGTGTGTTATTGATATAGTTTCCTAATACTGCATGTTGTAACATAGGACTAAACCTTTTCAACCACTTCACAACACAAACTATACTTAATCTCTCAAAAAAGTAAATTTTGTCAAAAATTGTTCCCCAAAAAAGAGGTATTGGAAGTAATTATTTGTAGCAGTGGTGGAGATGCAGAATAAATTGCTCACACAGGGAATTAGAGTAGATTCCAGTTATATGCTTTGAAAAGTATGAACAAATGTTTAATGAGGAACGAAAATGAAGTCTTTCATGTAGCTGCAATCAGTAAAGCACAAACATTTACCTCAATAACAAGTAAACTAACCTGATGTGTATGCAGGAAAAAATGTTGGTGTTGTGAATTAGCACGTTCAAAACTAGCAATGATTGAAAGTAACACAGTTTGAAACCAATGGTGTGAGAAAACTTGTGAAAATAAGCTTGTAATTTCTAGGAAGCTTTGCTGTCATTCATTTATTGGTTTTAAAAAAAAGACTGATGTATGTAGATGAAAGCCTGTTTTAAAAACACATAAAATTTTTCACTTTCTTTAGAAGTTGCTGCAAACTATGATACCGCGCCAGCTACCATTGCTTACAGGTATTGTTACAAGTCATAAACTAAACCTGCAGCAATAATATAATTTGTGTAACAATACAGAAGGTTAAAAACACAAATTAAAAAATTTTTACCTGAGGTTTTCACCAGCTTCAGCTATGTCATAACTTAGTCCTTCTGGTAAAGTTTTCACAAAGTCAAACAAATGGCATTGCTTCAAAGCTGTCCAAACTTGTTCATCAGAATAGTAGTCAAATGGATCCAAATTGTGGCGTAGTGTTCCACAGAATAATACAGGGTCCTTCAATAAAAAGCATTAGAAACTGTGATCAAGCCAGCAAACGCGAACACAGAATTTATTTTATTATTTTACTTGTCATTATGTTGTTTATCTTTTCTTTTTTTACTTTTGTAAAAGTACTGAAGATATAATGGATTTTTCTCCATTGTAGTCAGTCTTATGCCTTTGGTTGATTTTTGTATAAGTTAGGTACAGTTACTGCAGAATATACTTTAATTCCACCAAATCATGTTTTCATTTTTTATTATTGACAGGATAGAAGGTTTCTTTGAGTATCTCCCTCGTTTTTTTTTTAGCCAATGGGAAAGGGAGATTTTTGACGTATGAGCCAACCACAGCTCGCTTATTCTGATCAGCACTCTGCATGATCTACCAAGAGGGTGAATAATAAGTGATAAGCGCACTAGTGCATTAGCGATAAGGCAGAATCACAACTAGTTGGTAGCACATAACACCAGATTCGCATACTTAAAATTGCTCAGAGGGGTTCTTAATTAATCACCTATTAAAGAATGAGAAGCTAAATTCAGTAAGTCAGAAACGTTTAGGTTATATTACATTTGATTGTTTTCGACGGGACATCAATAATTGCGACGACGACTTCTGTTTCTGACTGGTGCTAACTAATGACACCGTCATACAGAAGAATTTTGTTAACATGGCGATAGAATTGGTTGTTAGGCCTGATTCGTTTATTGCTGCTGTAGGTAACGTATTACACCATAATAAACATGCTTCACAGAAGTATACAATGTACTTACAATGCAATGCATCTTCACTCCAAGAATTGTCACTCGAACTTATTTTAACATTTTTTAATAGAGAGGCTGTATTCGTTTCCATAGCAACCGAGACAGCGAGCAACAGTCTGGCTGGACTGAAGGCTAGTTAGAACGCAGTTTGCCATAATTGTCCAGCACGGCAACAAAGAGTTGGCGATTTTAGATAAATACAAATAAATAACGAATATGGATGTAAACACGTATAGCTAATTTAACTGCTACATAAACATTTCGTATAATTCTGCTAACACATAAATTAAAGTTTTCAGTGACCATTCTGTGATCGTTTCTGCGGAGATACAACCTGCTAACGTCCGCACACCGAAGCGTATTAAAAAAAAACGAAACTGAAACTCCGAAAGTGAAAGGCTACTTTACATAAGCCTCAACTAACAGACTTGCTAAAAAATTAATAAAAGTACGGCAACATTAATACAAAATGCAGAATTCTTACATACGCCATTAAGTGTTTGTAATTGATTTATTAATAAACTGCTGATAAAATAATTCTCGCGAGATACTCTGATTAAATACCCTCCTGCTGCGTGTAGTTATCGATCTTTTTAGAGCACTCAAGTTTTTGCTCCCTTAAACTCGTTCGTGCTCGAGTTGGCAATAAAGCTCACTCGTGACTTCGTGACTCGGGATCTTAATAATCAGCCAACACAAGCACTCACGCGTTTAATAGGAGCAAAAACTTTCGTGCTCCAAAAAATTATCGATAACTGCCCTTGCACTCGGGATATCACCTATGAAAATTCTCCTACAGGCATATTTGAAAGCTATTTTTAATATTACCAAACCTTCTACCAGACACTATGAATGCAAACCATTTTCTATTCCATATTTTTAATTCAATGCACTACCTGGTGTTGTATTTCAAGGTGCCATGATTTAGCCAAAGACGGTTTTCTGCTGCAGCAGTTTTTATAGCAGTTGTAACATGGTTGATAGAAATTGTGCTAGAAAACTTTTATGCTACACTATTCCTGCACGTATGCTAGTTTAGAATCTGTGCCAGTGAACTTATCTGTGATAGTTGAAGTGGAAGACCACACTGGGATGCCAAATTCAACAAAAAAAATTGTCTGCAAATCACCACAAAAGGACTTTACCTGAGGAATAATGGTTAATTTACTACGAAGGTCTTTAAGCCCAATTTTAGAAATGTCAACACCATCAATTAAAATGGACCCAGCTGTTGCTTCAATTATCCTGAACAACGCTAAGGTGAGTGATGACTTGCCAGATCCTGTGCGCCCAACAACGCCAATCTAGAACAAGACAAAAAAAGACACTTGGAACATTTTAAAACAGAACTTAAATTGCACCAATACAAATAACTTATTTCGATTACCTTCTCACCACTGGTGATATTGCATGATATTCCATGTAATACCAAATCTAAGCCCTCACGATACCGTGTCTTGTATTTGTTGAAAGTGATGGAACCCTGGTCAGGCCAGCATGGTAAGGGTTTGTTATCATTGTTTTCCCACGGTGCCTATGTAAGGGAGAAAAATTAGGAACCCAGGCTAAGTAAAAGTACCAAACATTTAGAGGGAAAAAATACAAAGATAGTTATCATTAGCTTACGATATTATATCACACATTATATATTATTATTTTGGGGTCAGCTGGAATAAATTCCAACAAAGCCAAGCTATTTCAGTCCAATTATGATATTTTTCACCAGCTTATGTTTATAGTAGGTTCATGTCTATATTCATTACTAATTGTCTTACTATTTGTTAATTAATTGACATGTAATATTTTCAGCAACAACATTACATCAATCTTGTAATGCTGGTATCTCCGAAATTGGTCAGAATAAATATGAAAATTGTTTTGATTAGGGTGGGGATTTTTCCTGGACAACTTAATGCACAAAAATATTGACTTACATTCTAATATTTCAATCACATAATTTACAGGCTTTCCTAATTTAGCCAAGAGTAAACTTCCTAAGCCCAGAAAACAATGTCAAGCTGAATTATAACCCTCCAAATAATTCAGCAACTACTCACTTCGTGACCTGTTCCTACATACTCTTTTATTCTTTCAACTGCTACGAATTCCTTTTCCAAGTCACTAATGCGGCGTACGCACCAGTTCAATAAAGAAGTTACCTGAAAATCAAATTGGAGCCAAACAAATGAACGAATGGGAAATTTTATGACGCCAAATAATTAGGTAAGGTTTGTTGTAAACATACCGACAAAGCATACGTGATGGACAGTGCTAGAGAGCTAGAAGTCATGTTATCTTTGTTCAAAATGGCAAAAAGAATAGCAAAAACAACAATCAGGCTTCCAGCAAAATCCAGTCTGATTTGCAGCCACCTACGAAAGACAAATTATTTTTTTTTAGACCGCGATGAAAATGCCAACAAATGTTGTGTTGCATGATGGAATAAACTTTTTCGCCATATCAAACGACTTATGGATGATTTGTTTTAGTCCCACTCGGTCGGTGGTACATACTGTTTTTTTTTAACCTTACCTATTACACACCACATTTGCATAATAGTAGCATTGTCCCTCATCAAGTCGTCTGTCTGATTCTTTAATAAAATCATACTGCTTCTGATATGCTCTAATAGTAGAACCACCACTGATCGTTTCAGAAAAGTGAGAATAAATGGGGGAACGAGTTATAGATTCCATTCGTTTCAGTTGTCTTGAAGTGCTTATGTAAAATTTCTGAAAATAAATTACGGAAATATAATTACCGTAAAAAACCGATGTTCACTGTTTTAGTATGGGAACTGACCTATGTAACACCATGTATTGAAAAAGTAGAAATAAATTCAGAAGTTAAAGAGCAAGAGTAACATAAAAATTTTCGTTTTTTTCCTGGAATCAGTACAATACAGAAGATTCCCCTGTGCAACTGCAACATCAAAATGCATCATTCTTGTTCTGCTTTAAAGCTAGACAGACACTTCAAACGAGGGAGTAGTACCCTCCAAACGAGGTCATTTTAACCAGGGTGCCTATGTAAGGGAGAAAAATTAGGAACCCAGGCTAAGTACAAGTACCAAACATTTATGCGGAAAAAATACAAAGATAGTCATCATTAGCTTACAATATTATATCACACATAATTTTATAGATAATAGTGCTTCTCATTATTCCTATGTATTCCTATGTCGGTCTGTTCCATAGTGGCCAAACGCATAAATAGATTTGTATGAAATTTGTTACGAAATAAGGCTGAATGACGTATGCATTTGATTTTTTTTTTACCTACTGTGAAATCCAAAGTAGCGGACCAAAGTGTTTCCATAAAACAGTTTTTGATTTATGTCTTGTAAATCATTCATCAGATTGATCACAAACTCATTGCAGTATGAATAATAACACATTCATCAGAAAAGCTCCCATTCAGTTTTTGTGAACATCAAGATGGCAGCCCCAATAGCATTAGTCATAACCAAATGTACGAAGTTATTGGAATGAAATTTGATAAGAGCATTCGTTGAAATAAGGATGAGCGACTTAGTACTTGATTTTATACCGGTTGCTAAATATTTTAAATGGCGGACAAAAATAGCATACGAAAAATGTTTGGCTTATACCTTCTAAATGTTTTATCAGATTAAACACAAACTGGTTAGGAGTACACAGAATAACATACTAATAAAAAAAAGGTCGCATTCAATTCTGTTGAAAATTCAAGATGATTGCCGTGCATTTATACCAGCTGAGAAAAGTCCAAAATGGAGGCACAAAATGGCAGCCGAACACAGGTTTTGGGTTTAAATTGCTAAATCGTTCAACAGATATGAACTGAAAAGAACGATCACCAGCAAAACAACAGTATGAAATACAACATTAATTTTTCTTCAGGCAAGGGAACAAAAACACATTCTACGGGCATTAAAAAAGTGCGACAGCAAAAGGCTGCCTGTGTATTTTCATGGCAAGTACAAGCCTGAACAAAATTCAATTGTTGCCTTTCTATGATTGTATTTTCAAATAAATTCCGTGAGTTTCGTCCCTTTTAATATGATTGAAACAAAGCAAGACGAAATGAAACAGTAATAAGGTATACTGTACAAAACAGTTTTTTTTAAATATTCCGTATTTTATATTTTGCGGTCCAAAATTGCAAAAATAAAATGCTAATATTAAAAGCATACTACATTGTACCAACTTGTAAGTAATAAGAAAATCCAGCGAACCTCAGCTTGAAAATCATACTACATTATGTTAACCTTCGGTTGCCTAGCAATCATCACCAGGCACTGCACAAGCATCCCCACCCTGACTGCACTCGGGCTGGGATGCAGCAGGTGGTTGCTTGTGACATTTAAACCACGCGCAATGGCTGTTTGCCGTGACGTCACCATGAGTTAGCCAATGATGAACGAGAACAACGGCTGTTTGACCGTCTGAGTGGACTAGCCCAGTCACGTGACATTCACTTCACACCAAACAGCCACGGCGCATGGTATAGGTGGCTGTTTGGCAGTTGAAAGTTATCACACTATTATTTTATTTTCAAGCCGTGTTTGGTCGGATATACCCTACTTATTACTAATATTAAAATACTATTGTGTTCAGGCTGCAGGCCATTTAGAATCCAAAACTGATAACATACGGAATTGCAAAACTTACCTGTACTGCGTAATACAGAATGCCAATAGGAATCATTGCCGCAATGAACAATGGAGTCTCAACTGCAATAACTAACAACGCACCAATCATCTGCATAACAGTGCTTAATGTAGCACGAGCTCTGGCTGGAAGCATTGTGTCTACAGCATTTAGATCCTGAGCAAATCTATTCATGATACGGCCAAGTGGAGTGGTGTCAAAGAACGACATAGGAGAATGCAGGATGGTTGTCAACATCTGATCGTGCAAAAAGTATGAAGCACGTGCACAATTTAAGACCAGGGTCATAGTGGCAGCCAAGATAAGAAATGCTGTAGAAAAAAAAAAAAAAATTTTAAGTGGGAGCACTTCAGGTCTGAATATCTTTATCACTGGCAGTGGTAATGCAGAATAGGTGAATATTGTGCTGATAAGGAAAATAACTGACAAAACCAATCCGATACATCGTTCAACCTTGCGTGCAACTGCAAAATGGTTATACAAATTAAAATGCTGCTTATATTAACATTAATTACTGTTCTAATTCTCACACAAGTGCTCTGAAATATGGAACGTTAGTACAATATCTAGCAGCAAGGCGGATATAGGAAAGAGAGCCATAAATGATACATGTGTCACACAAGCACATATAATATGATGAATGAGGCAAGAAGTATAGATGCAGAAACATTGAAGGCAGGTAACTTACAAGTGTTAGCATATTTTTGATAACTAGTCAAAACTGTAATACTCACAGTAACTACAAAGAAATATAGACATGTGGCGCTACAAAAAAAACAGTGCTTGCACTGCTTGTGATTCTTATTTAGAACTTACCAAACAAGAAGCTGAGGCCAGCATATACACCTAACCGAAGATCACGTAGACTTGTATTTTGAACTCCATCTACTGGAGGTGGATCGCTACTCCAGACTTCCAACCACAGATTTGTCCCAACAGAACATGCCCATGCTAACATGTTCAAGAACAATGTAGAAATTCCCAACCAAAAGCCAACTGATCTTAAGTAAAATAAGTATGTACGAAAGCTCACCTGAAACAAAGTTAATATCGTATTTGATTGCGCTAAGAAACATAACAACAACCTCAAGGCACTTGATCTTGGCATGTAAGTTAATTCACTTCACCTGTCCAGAAGCGGCTACTTCAGTTGTAATGAGTTTTCCTTTCTTGGCCTTTATTTTTTCTTTTCCTTCATTTTTGCTATCTCCTTCTTTATGACTTGACAAATTCCCTTCACTCTTTTTGGGAACAACGACTGTAGCTTCAGAAGATTTCGTAAGACTATGTGAAATTTCGCTGTAACAGCAAACAAACACGTTACCAATTCAAACTTTTTTTTTTTTACAAAAAATTAAAACTTATTGCTGCATATTCAGTGAGAGAACACCAGGTTTCCAGAATACATACAAAACACAAAGCTGTTCATTCTGGTAACCTGTGTAAGCGAATAAAGCTTAAATAATTTGTTGATAATCTGTTATCCACATATTTAGTTTAGTGGCAATAATTTTGAGTTGTGCGATTCATAGATCAAATGCTACTTACTAATATAAAAAATAATTTCATAACATTAAAGGAAGTTATTTCCCTATTACTGTAAGCTCTGCTGGGATGAGTCGCTCCCACAGAAACCAACAAAATTATTAAAACTGTGTAATTTTTGGATTTATTTGTACTTTCTCAATATCATGCACTCAAAAGTGGATCCAAGGGAGGTTCCGAGGGGATGTGGTCCTCTCCCAGAAAAATGAACTCGGAAAACTGCCGTAATTGTTGAAGAAACATTGTTCAATTACGACAAAAGTTAATGGAAAAGTAGAAAATTCGCCCTGCAGCCCACCTCCCCCCACCAAGAATTCGTTCTGGATCCACCCTTGCATGCATTGCACTTTCATCTACAAGCTACACCATGATTTCACTGATGCAATGCAATGCATCATTTCTGAACTTTTGTTCTTTGTTTACTAAGCCTTAAATATAAAAGCAAATTGGAAATATGAGTAAAAAGAATAAAATTTAAAGACTTAATGTAAATTAATTATACTGCTTGCATTAACTTTAATTCACAAACCGTTTCAAAACAAACTTACTTATTTATGTCCAACCCAAGTTTCTCACTAAGTTCTTGTTGGATTTTCTGAAGACCTGGAAAAAGTATTAACTAGATTTTATTGTTAACAATTATTTGGTTTCAATTATATGGGAAATTTTTTTAACGTTAACTAATCTGATGAAAATAACAAAAGTAGAGACATGCACTTGCTTTTCTACCCCAACCAACATTGATAAAATAATTTGAACACTAGAATGTGTAGCTTGTTGCATACTATCACGCGCAAAAAGAAATATAGGTATTTAAATGTGAACTTAGTTATTTAAATGTGATTGCCACTATTTGAAGTTGTGTGGATTTTTATTTTAGCTCGTAATATCAGTTAAAGCACTTCTTTCCTCCCCTCCATTACCAGAAAAACAAGGCAGTTGCCATGGTTCTGCGTAGCTCCTCAGAGCAACAAATCTTCTGTCTGTTAGACTGCATGTAACAGTTTGAGGCTAAGACAAGATGAAATGAATTCAACTGTTTCTTCGAAGGAAGTAGTTGAGTTTGTCTCAGTTGGCCTTGAATATATTACAACTAGATTATTTATGCAATCAAGAGATCGGGCGAGCTGTAAGCCTTAGAGCTTGCTAGATCTCTTGATTGCATAAATAATCTAGTTGCAATTATTTACTGCTGCGAGTTACTTTTAACTTTAGCGATTGTAATTTTTAGCTATATTTTTCCTACAATAATAGTAGCAATACTTTCATCCATTCATTAAATTAGCAGAATGGGCATTTACCCAACTGTTAAACCAGCTGAAACTTTGATGACAATTCTAGTAGTGGGCGTATCTTTATCCAAGCGTTTACGGTAAATTCATGTTTTTGTCCAGATGATTGCCGGGGACGGCACCCGACTGTTTGCGTACTAGCGCCGGCCCTCGGACCACATTTTGAGAACCACTGTTCTAAGGTGTCAACCATATTGAAACAAAAAAAAAAGACAACTAAATCATATGAGAAACCAGTCCTAAAAGGTTAGGCCTTAAAATGAGGTGATATCATGTCAGCAAGAAAAGAAAAACCAACTAAGGTTAACCCATTAACCAGACAATTTGGCGCACTGTCCTCTTCATGTGTTTCTTTTATTCTGTTTGCATTTGGAAGGCATGGCGAGTTTTTATTTATTTTCATTGCTAAAATTTCATTGACCTACGTATAAGTAAACAATACTAATAAGTTCACAGTTCACGAAACTACGTGGAATTCATACTCACTTTATTATACAATGTTGTATGACCAACAAAATCAATACAAAATCTACACCATCGCTAAAGTATGGGAAGTTTAACAAAACAACACTGTGCAATGCACTTTTATGTTATTTTATTTTATTTTAGTTAGCAGTCTAGGAACATCAACAGATGTTTATGCAGAGAAATTGACATGATCGAACCATGAGGAATTTTCTTATGCCTAAAGTAAATAGTTGCCTCATTGCCGAGTCAACTCGTATTAGCCCTTTCAACACTGTTAAGTACACCTAAGCATAAAAAGACAAAATGTCTTTTAGTCCAAAGACGAAAAGCGAACATCGTGAGGGTTTCCTGTGAAGCGAGCAAGGCACCACCAAGTTGTAAGAGGTTTGGCGTATGAGCCAAGGGAATGCTAGATAGAATCTCATTACTAACCAATGTATAACAGGACTTTTAACAAAAAAAGGACCCCTCTGGGCATACATCTGGATTGAAAGGGGTTAATAATGAAGCCTGTATTATATTTTGTATGCTAAGCTTCTACCACTTTCTATATCAATCGACGCCCATAACTACAGCTTTATGTGTATGGTGTAGACTACCTTGTTAAGGAGTGAAGCTGTACTCCACCGGTTTAAACATTTCAATTGCAGCAGTTGAACATTATTCTGATTATATTAAGGGAACACAAATAGTTTTTCATGTGACTCAAAGTTAAATAATTTATAATTAAGCAACTCTCTGTACCTTCATCACTTTCATCTGCCTTTATCTCATTTAAGTAAGTGACTAAAAACTCAGCAAATGCTTGTTTCTTGTCTAGAAGATCCTGGTAAGACCCCAACTCGGAAATAGATTTATTTTTTAGAACAATAATGATGTCTACTTGTGGCAAATATGTTACGGTGTGAGTCACCAAAATACGAGTCTGAAACAAAAGAAAATTTAATAGCAACTCAGGGTAATAACTCAGCCGAGTGAAGTAAATTGCCTTGATTGTTATGAAGATTGCTACCTTCATAACAATCAAGGCAATTTACTTCACTTGGCTTTACCACGAACAAGAACAAAATAAACTTATTTACTTGTATACGGCCAAAAACCTGCTTATCATGCCTGCACGGCACTCATGTGTTCATTCACCCCTACATTTACTTAACGGTTTGGGTGTCAGCTGTATTCTTCATCTAGTATGATGGGAGATTTCATGATCAAAGGTTATACTTACATTCATAGAGATCAGCAATGCAGTTGCATGATGAAATCAGGACTCACCATATGAATAATGTTAACTCGTAATGAGCATCCCCAGTCATAAAAATGATGGGCGTGTGTTTCAATTAACAAGTACAAGTGAAACTTATCCATTAAAGAAAGTGAATCATTAGCATGTGAAGGTTAAATTCCACTGATTACTTTTGGTTCCACTAAAACCGAACAAACCAGTACATTACTTAAAGAAGAAAAACGTTATATTTCAATACTAAATATATGTCAACGTTCTGTAAGAATGAGGAGTAACCAACTATGTTTAAATGTAGGCTATGCTAGCATTTGATGGATCACATGACATGACCTGCTTGAACTTGTCCAGAGGCGATTCACAAAGGCTCTCCCAGGATTCAGAGAATTTAGTTATGAGGAAAGACTACATATGTCTGGCCTTGATACACTCGATTTTCGTAGACTGAAATTTGACTTCATAATGGTAATATATAAGATCCTTCACGGTTTAGTTGCTATCGATACACCTTTTTCTGGTTTGGCTCCACTATGCATCAACACCCGTGGCCATAGCAGGAAATTACCATTTCGGCTTCCGACTTGACTGTCAGCGAAACATTTTCTCATTTCGGACTGTCCCATCTGGAATGCTCTTCCAGCGAAAGTGGTAGCTGCCCCGAATTTAAATTCTTTTAAGCGACTCCTTAAGTATCCAGACCTTGCTAAACTTCTTAAGTGTCGAATTGTGACAAACTATAGTGGTTTAGCAAAATTTTCAAGGACCACCATTAGTGGCTCACCACCCTTCTGACCTTCTACCACTCTTGTGGTGAATTGTATTATTATTATTATTATTATTATTATTATATTTATATTTAATAGATTACCAAAAGAAATATTATTGTGCAGTAGCAAAAATGAACTTAAACCAGTGCTTAAGAAATTTTTATTAAGTGAAAGAAAATAATATGTAGTATGAAGCATTTGTAAATAAACTATGTAACTATTAGTACACTGAATTGTAAGCTGATAGCAAAATGTTTTACTTTATTTATTAAGCAATTCAAAAATGGAATTAATTGTAAAATACTAAAATTGATTGTACTTCCTTGCATGTTGCTTACA
>JAHWFP010019848.1:18470-54873 GCA_023313725.1 Lithobius niger
GTGGTGCCGTGAAACCCCTTTCTCAGTATGTTGTTTCTCCCCCTACCCTGAATTGTTTTAAATCCTGCATCGACGCCTGGCGGAGGTAATCCGGGTTTTGTAAGGAGGGGGTAGGTGCCTTTGAACCATTGCTTCATGCCTTTTCATTCTATTATTATAAAAGATGCGCTAAGCAGTATTAGCTTGGTCGAACTATGTCAGCAAACCGCCACCACTATTTGTGTTATTTTCTAAGAATTCGTGTGGGGATATCAAACGTCCAAATTTTTCAGTTTGATTAATTTACACAAAACAAATAAATTTCTGAAATACAAAAAGAAAATCTAGTCCCAAGTTTTTTTTGTCTCTACCGATTGTATCACCTGCTCACCTTGAGAAGAATCATGTTGTACACTGGCTGTATTCAATTCATCATTCAGCAAAAACTTTCTCATGCGGATCAAAGACACTCGGGCCTAAGGAAATTAAGAAAGCTTAGTAAACCTTAGTAAATCTACCTTTAATGTAGTATAAAAAGTTAGGCCTTGATTAAATCCTTACCTGCGCAATACCAACTAATACACCCGGTATGACAGTCATGGGTGCTTGCAGAATATTAAATAAAGATAGAGATACAAATGCTTTGGAGGCATCTAGCACATTAGCATCGTCAATGAGCACGTATGTGCCAAAAGAAGCAAGTAAAGTCTGAAATAAAAAGAAGGTTAGACTTAAATTTTTGAGTTTAAAGTGATATTTATTGTAGCCTGCTAAAAATTAAAAATTGGCCAAAAGGCACCAGTAGCATATCATACAAATCATAGTAGCTGCATTGTAAATAACTTTATTAAAATCACACGATTATGAATCAAACTAAAGCTTTGTTAGGTTATTGCCTAACCGACTGTGGGTTCGTTCTAAGGTAACGTCTGTTTTTGTTGAATACTGAGTGGTAGGCCCAGCACACAGGTACAGGAGATAAAAACACATGCATCTGATGCAAGAAACCACAGTATCATAAAAAAATCAATATTTAATTTTCAACAGGTATGTTCCTGTCATGGACACAATAACCCTTTAAAATACAAATGAAAACACATTACAATGGGCAACACCACATACAGTCCACCATCTTGTTGGTAGCAAGATGGTGGACAGTGCGTGGTGTTACCCATCGTGAGTCTGTTTTGATTTGTATATTTAAGGCTTATTGTGACCATGACAGGAACAAACCTGTTGAAAATAAAATATTATTTTTTTATGACTCTGTGGTTTCACACATCAGACACGTGTGTTTTTATTTCATTGACCATTTGACCACTGCTTTGATGTTGAAAGGAAAGGAGTTTATGCTAAATGAGACCAAAACTAAGAATGTAGTATTTATTTCAAAAGCTAATTTTCAAATATTCAGTCTTGGTGACAATGCTTACATGCTTCATCGGTAATTGATATGGTTTTAATTCTTGTTTTTATATTTTTATTTGAAGTGTCAGCCCAGCTATGCTGGCTGTTGGGGCGTTGGACGAACGTCTAACTGGAAAATCGTCTAATGGGATAATTGTCTAAAATCTGCCTAAATAAAACATCTGGAAAAGCATCTAAACGGAATATCGTATAATGGAAAATCATCTAAACGAAATATCGCATAATGGATAATCATATAATGGATAAACGTCTAACTGGACAATAATATAACTGCGGTTTCTGATGTTATATGTATAGCTGCAGCGAGTACGGCAGCGCGAGCGAAGCAGGGACATTAGACGATTTTCCATTATACGAATTTCCTGTTAGACGATTTTCCATTATACGAATTTCCTGTTAGACGACTTTCCATTATACGAATTTCCTGTTAGACAATTTTTCGTTATACTGTGTTCCGTTATACGTTCTTCCAATTATGCGATTTTCCAGTTAGGCGATTATCTCTCGCCCCTGGCTGTTTAATAAAAAACCAATATTACCTTGAGTGCATGGGTGGTGTTTGATGCAACCTGAGGATGGTTTTCTGTTTCATGTGCTTGTCGCCAAAGGCGTGTATCCCTTCTGCAGATATTTGCACACACTGGCTAATAAATTTTGATTTTCTTTTGCTTCGCTCATTCAATTAATGCGTTCAAGCAACGTTTAAACAATTATTTTTCGCTGGCTGCATTGAAGGCGTGTATCCTGTCTGTGTATCTTTGCACATTATCAATATATTTAGTCGTTCACTAATTCTTTAAGTTTATTCGTTCAGCAGTTTATGCCACCAGCTTATGCATAATTTAAACAATTATTTTTCGCTGGCTATGCTGAAGGATTGTATCCCGTCTGTGTATTTTCGCACATTTCGAATATTTAACCAAGTTTCACTAATCCTTTAAATTTAATTGTCCAGCAGTTTATGTGTAATTTAAACAATTATTTATTACTGGCTAATAAAAGCTGATTTTCATTCTCTTCGTTCACTCAATCAGAGCGCTCAAGCATCATTTAAACAATTATTTTTCGTTGGCGTGGTGCATTTTTGCGCATTTTGAATATTTAACTGAGTTTCACTAATCCTATATTTTTAATCATCTAGTTGTTAAAAGGGTTCAAAGGGTTTTAGCAAGCGATACCAATCCTAGTCAACCAGCGGTTTGTGCATCGTTTAAACAATTGTTTTGGCCGGCAATTGTTTAAACAATATTACTTCTTTGCGTGGTGTGATTGGTCTAAATTAAGTGTCATTGTTTATGGAGGTCATATTGTTGCCGACCTCTTTGGCCAGTTTGATTGTTGTTGAGTGATGTTACACGGATACAGGTGCTTTCGTGATCAGGGTTTAAAAGGCGCATATATCTTGTTACCTATAGTTTGTTCCACATTATGTTTGCAGGAAACTGACTATATGACATCAGGTTTCCTTCTATTATGAGTGCAAAAAACACATAGATATCCCACTCGTAGACTCTTAACAGCAACTGTAGAGTCCTCAAGTGTGTTACCCACATGTTTTTGCACTCGTAGTGCAAGGAAACGTGGCATTATGGCCAGACAAAATAGAGTTAATATTTTGAATTTTCCCGGCCACATGCTAGGGTATTTGCTGGTGCTTAAAGTGATGGAACTACACGCAATTTTATCTAAATTTCTGTGATTAGGCCTGTATTTGAGCACATTAGGCCTATATTTCTTTGATTAAGCCTTTATTTGAGTTATTTAGGCCTATTATTTCTCTTATTATAGGTGTATATCTCAGTCATTAGGCATACAATTTACATTAGAAAATATTCACTAGCCAGTCTTTAGGTACCTAAGTAGGCCAGGCCTAGTTATGCAAAAGACTTATACCTATGGCACGAACTAATAAAAAAAATCTCACGTGGAACCCCTGGTGACCAATAAGTGTCATTGGCTGTACTAACAAATCTCTCTTGAGTGTGTTTCTGAATAAGGTAACTCCATTCCCAAACTCACCTGAACGTATCCAACACGTCCTTTTACTGCAGTTTTGCATGGCGATGCATAAAGGGTTTGTACATTTATGCTTTGTTAACCTAACCAAAATGGGAAAAAGTAATGCTGTCGACAAATTACATCAGCGGTTGTTCATACGTTATATACTTACAAAAAACGGGGAGGCTCTCCATACAAAATCACTGACACCATTGTAGTAGGCAGTAGTCTTCAACAAAGCTAATTCCCTTGTACGCACTTTGTTTATTTGGTCTGCAAATGGACCTTCCCATGCATACATTTTTAAAACCTGGAATGATAGAACGTACTAACATGACAGTCATGGTGAACAAGATGAATGTGTGTTTCTACAATCTTCGATCTACAATCTTCGAATATTTAAGTTTGAAATTAATAAAATACAAAGAAGTATTGTCAGTAGTTCTTTATAAACTTTATTATGCGGCCTAAGTGTCAAAATTAAAGCTCATCATTTTCAATATATCGAAAATTCAACACACGCTTTACATACATCCATCCTCATCTGCCAGTGTGCTGTAAAAAGTTCAGGTTTTCTGCAGTGTAAATTTTTAATCCCTGTACAGTTTGTAAGATGGATGCATATCAACTCAGAGTTCATATTTTCATAGCTAAAGAGTGTTATTGCACCATCATATACAACAATAATTACCGTATAAAGATTGCAACACTTTTTCCATCAACATTTTAACAAATGTAACGTTTCATCATGCAAATGACTTGGCGCGAGCAAAAATAATCTATTTTTAATCAGGCTTTTAAGCCATTAAACCACTGAATGCACACAGGCTAAATATGTACAGAGTTTGCAGCAAACTATTTTCTTAGCAAGTAGCATATTACAATGACAATTTCTTTTGTTAGCAGTGACCGTAAAATATTTGTATAATAGTTAATCATATTTTCAGATTTCAATATTATAGACCAGGAAGTCATTTGTAAGGAAAAAGAGTCTGCAGTGATGTCAGAATTTCTCATAAAGTGCGATAGAAGGAGAGAAACACCGAAGTTATTTAGAGGAGTCCGGATGCCCAATCATTATCAAATATGCTGCACTGAATGCCAGCTGCTGCAGTCCTACTGAGCATGCCCTGAGTAACTGACAATAAACACTGACACTACCATATGACATGCCATCGTTGCAGCTACCTATTTGATAGTAGGCAAGGATAAGTATTATACACGACTGATTCTCTGTTTGTCGATTTTATAATTACTCCTTTAACAATATCTGAAATTGTTAAACTCTTGATATCAACCGTAAATAGCAATTTATTAAAACCTGTTTGAGGACTAATTTTGGTCTGACGACGTGGTACATACCTCTAGCCATCTCAGAACAGTTGCGACCTCTACATTCAGATTCTGAGATCATTTAAGGTATTCTTCATACAAAGCGTATAGCCTGAGTTACTGACACTCAATACCTTCAACAACTTATCTCCTGGTGATTATAATGGAAGACTGAATAGTCCAGATTTCAATATTTAAGTTCAACGATGTTCAAAGATTGGTCGTAGAACATGAAATCATCTTCAAATTGTGATTAGAAAAGTTTCATTGGTTTTTCCATGCGAAATTTATCTCTATAATTATTGAACTTAATTCTGGTGCAATATATCATCAAAAAATATAAACTAAGTTTTATCAAGGTAGCCCCCTTGGCTAGATGGAAGACAGTCTTTCAATCGTATTTACTTCAATGCTTTCACAATTTCTACTAGAGTGGTGACATGAACGTAGTAAAAATTAATGTTTCGATTTTTGCAAGACAAGAAGTATGAATTATTTTCTGCATATAGAAGTTTGGCAAAGGCTGACCTAAAATATACTCTGTTTACCATTGTTGGGAGATGAGAATACAACTACAATGTGTTCTCATCAGTAATTATACCTAGTCTTGAGTAAGAAGCACATTATTTAGTTTTGGGGATTCATAAATTAATTACAGTTTTGGGAGATGGAGAGGACCAAACGATAGTTCTAAGGAGGGTCAAGTTTTAAATGTATTAACTATTCATTCACTCACTCAAATTGAGTACACAAAAATAAATGAATCCTAACTATAGTAAAGCTGTAACCAGAAATACAAATATTTTATAACAAAACTAAGTACATGCTGACCAAATTTCCAGTAATGAAAAGGAATGGAAAAATATTCAAACACCTTTATGCTTTTTACTCTATGTGTTGTGTCATTGAGCCAAACTACCAAGTTTTGAAGAAAGTATTATTAAGTGCCAGTTAAAAAAAAATCTTATAAACATAACCATATCAACAACGATCATAACCCACATTCACAAAAATTGATAACAATGCAAGCACTGGAATAAAATATTAATAAATATAAAACTTACTTTGATCCCATTAAGAAGCTCATTCATCAACTTGACCCTATGATCTTTATTTACCATTTGCTGACCCTAAAATATAAAATTTTCAAAATGCTAAATGAACTATTTAAACAAACAACATTTGTTTCAATATCCCAATTTCATTGCATAAGCACAGACAAACAACAATTTCACCTGGAGTTTTTCTATTCTTCTCATCAGCATGGCGTTAGCTGGAAGAAGAAGGATTATCACAGCCACCCCAGATAGCACAGAGGGTCCTAGCTGACCCCAAAGCATGTAAAGTGCAACACCTATTTGCAGAGGTGCCGTCCAGACAGCGTTCAGGTCTCCAATAAGTGACAAGAAGTACTGAACATCGACAGCCATCAAATTGACAATTTCGCCAACTGTAGAGGAGCGTAGAGCAGAGTTAGACAATCGTAAGGCCTATGATAGAAACAAAGAATTAACTGGAATCTTATGTTTTATTCATTTTTGTTTAGTTGTACTATGATATGGCAACCATTCGTTTTTTGTTTTGTTTTTTTGATATGGTTAGTAGACGATGTGTTGACAGATAAATTAAGCGGTCACGGTTCTTTATTAACCCAGAAAGAAAATGTACACACATTCCAAATATGCACCTCAAAAACTCAAAACCTGCTATGAGACAAGGATTCCGAAGGAAGTGCATTGATCACGAGCAGCTTAAATGGGCTTAAATGAGCAATTTTACAGAATTACTGCAGTTTAAAGATTTTGTTTAACAGTCTACCATGGAGCAGCCATTAACCTTCAGTTGTAGGGCTGTGGTGCCCGAAGACATACCAGATTTTGTAACATTAATTTATTCTACCGTGGTGCAATCATTAACCTATAGAACTGTGTCGGTTCATGGTGGCAAGACATACCATATTTTCTTAAGTTAATTTACTTGGTCTTAGCTTTTTTTTTTTCATTAAACATATTTTGTGGTGTTCCCCTCTTGATGCATGATTTATGATATGACAAGACGGTAAATGGTACCACGAAAGAATAAAGTTGCTCAGTTGTTGAACAACACTCTTTAAACTATAATGGTAGAAATTAGGTCACAAGTTTTTCCTTATACTCCTGGGTGATAGTTACGTGCCTAGTAAAAGATTTGTTTCAAGCCATATATTAATGGTCATATACAACTTCACTGTTACTTGACTTCAAGTCCAAGCTTATATTAACACAATTTTGTTTTGCTTACTGTGCATTGGTATCCAAACAACTCTCACAAAGGTTTTTTTTTTATTTTATGAAATTTTTTGGAACAGATTTTGTATGTATAGGATAATGACCGAAAATCGCGGGCATTTGTACAACAATGCACAAGGGCATGTTAGCATCCGCGGGCTTTGTCGTACGAATGCCCAAGGTTTTCAGTCATACCCTGATTTAATGCCCATGTGAGCAACAACAGACAGTATGAGCACAACAATCACATGCCGTGAAACTTTACCTGTACAGGTGCTTGCGTACAGTAAAGGATCACTGTTGAACATTCTTTCGTTCTTGTTCTCTGAGGGTGATAATTGACGATGTTCGTTTCCCTTAAGCGGTGGTGGAGAAGTTAGGAATTAATCAACAAGTCACAGGCATGAGCATTTCTCGTTTTTGTGTGAAGAGGCAATTTCTCATTTCCCTTGTTTGCTGAAGAAGAACTTCGAGATCGAACAACAATGCTTCAACATTGTCTGTTTAAATGAGGTTCCAAAAGCACTACTGTTACAATATTTTCGTTGTTGCCTGATGGGCAATATTGTGAATATTGGGAGGTAACGATACAGAAGGTAATGGTAAAGCATTCTGCCTAACACAAGCTATCTGCCAAAAAAAAGTGTCCTAAATTAAAGAATGTCTGATAATCGCTCAGATGTACCAGACTAAAAGGAACGTCTTACTATGCTTCATTGTTAATTTCCAATAAACATTATAGTAAGGCATAAACTTCTCTGACTATCATGGCTTATCAGAGCCCGAACTATCTTAACGGTTGATTAAGTACTAAAATCTAATTGTCTGTTACCTTTCTGTAAATAGCAGAAATCATGGCTGACCTGACTTTAACACCAATGCAATAAGACACATAAAAACTTCGAGTATTAACTAGAGACTGGAGTATAGAGGTTGCAAATATGATGACACCGTACAAATACCCACGCCACAATGGCTCATCATTTTGCACTAATTTGATCAACAACCTGTAAAAAAAAAATTCACTTGTTATTGCGGATACATGCAGCTGACCATTGATCTGTGTTTTGGTTGCTAGGTGAAAAACTGGAAACATGTAAAACACTAGTATCGTATTGGAAAAATTCCTTTTAAAATCCACAGTACTGCATGGAATTTATAAAAATCAATGAGTAATGAAAATCAGTACTGTATAGTTTTCAGTTTTCGTGACCATGTGGTATTCATAGTAATAAAGTTAACACTTTGTCTATAACAAAGCTATAAATATTTAATTAAAAATTACGAAAAGATGTATCCGACCTTGTTCAAAGTTACACTCGGATACATCTTTTCGTAATTTTTAACTAAATATTTATACCTTTAAATTAGCTATCTAAATTATAGAATATTGGGCGGTAATGATGCAGAAGGTAATGATAAAGCATTCTGCCTAACACAAGCTATCTGTTTAAAGTTTTTTTTTTAAATTAATTTCTGTTGAGCCTTAAGTCAGCCAAAGCAATTTAATACTCATGTGGCTGAACTGGATCAATTTTGAACATTACCAGACTTTTTAGAGTGATACGAAAACATTGGGTTCAGCATGATTGCCTGTTAATGGCAACACTTTATAAAGAGAACTTTTTGAAATACCCTCCAGTCTATCATGCCAGTTAACATAATACTGGAAAAGGTAAGGACGATGGTATTTATCAGTGCTTGTTTTCGCGAGATCTTCGCGGGGTGGACAGCATTTTCTGAATGTAAACACGTTTTTGCCATGCCACAACTCCGTAATGAACTTCTGCACCGACATCAATTCCTCGTCAGTCTCATCAATAAAAAAAAATTAAAAACGGTGTTAGAAATCACTCTGCCTCAGGGGTGCATCGAAGTCAAAATTATGAAGGGGGTTGTGAAGACAGTAATTTCGAACTGAATCCCGATTTTTGTGTTGGTTTTTTTTTTTGCTATTTACCCCCATTTTTTGGTAGTTTTGTCCGCCTACCAATATTGCTGACTGAGGCCCTCTTTCCGAATCGTACTTTTGGTTGCAGGGGTATCACCATTCCCCTATAAATCCTCCCCTGTTCTGCCTCGTATCGTAGCACTGAGTGTGTTGAACGTACATAACTGTATATTCAACCCTCCCTGACCTACACTAAAACTATTGAAGCTTAATTAAGGCAACAAAGTAACATATAAAGTCAATTCCGATATGAAATTATTTATGCTAGTTACCCTTGTCTGAAAATGATTTGACACGGTTTGGATCCTGGCAGTCAGGAATGTACGACATTTTTTTTTCACAAAGGAATGCATTAGTGGCAGGTTTACCCTTTGGACTCCACAAGCCAAGCTTTCCAGCGTGCCATGATGTTAATCCTGGGAAACCTCATCGGGATGGTGTGTATCTTGTACATTGAGGATATCATGGTGGATGTGCGAGAACAGCACTGCTGGGTGCTGCTAGCAATCTACGAGACACTTCTGGTGGCAGGATTCACGTAGAAACAAAGGAAGTGCCATTTTGGCATCCAGGAAATCAAAGTCCTTGGACAGAAAGTCATGGCAAATAGAATAGAGCAATCACATGATCATACGACCAACATCAAGAAGTTCCCACTGCCAACAACAAAGAAGAAGGTGGAGTAATTTTTAAACCTATGTAATTATATTCAGATATTCATCATGGAATTTGCAGAGCTGCCGAAACTGCAGTACCAGATTGAGAGGAAGGACCAGCCATTCAATGGACCTCAGGGCACCAGACTGCTTCAACGTCCTGAAGTAAAAACTTTTGATGTCATGGTTCCTAGCTCTTGCTGATTTGCAGCATCCGTATGTAATTGATATGCACAGATCCCAGAAAGGTCTCGAAGCCGAGCTGAAACAGCACATCGAAGGAGATACAAAAGTCTTCGAATTTTGCAGCAGGATCTCGAAGAACAGGGAGTGCAAGCAAGTACTACTGTTTTGTACTGCAAGTACCGTTTTGTAAGCAGAGGAACAATGGAAAACATACGTCGACAGAGGAAGATTTCTACTGGTCACTGAAAACGAGGCTTTGCAGTAAATCCTCTGCTAGTCCAAGTCCAAAGTTCAAATAGCAAGATGGGCAATCGACTGAAAAGGTTTGAATCTGTATCATACATCGGCTGGGGAGACTCAGCATCATCGTGGACACACTCTCTCACAACCCAGCTGTGCAGAAGGAACGTGAGGAAGGTGTAATTGAGGAAACCTCCGGGGGCTAAAAAGACAGCAACCCAAACCGAACCCACAGACAAGACAGCATGCAAGAGGCTGTGCTTGAGTCTCTGGCTTGACCGACACCCAATGCTCTATCTCTGAGAGCAGCTGCTAGTTGGCACCATGGAAAAGCAGAAGCTGCAGAAATCTTCGGTCAAAGATAAAAACATATGTCACGTGAAGTTGACAATGGCCCACACCAGAAAGGGTGGTAAAACAGAAACGTACAACTATGTGGAGAAAGTCAGGAGAAGCTAGGCTTCTGATTGTGACGGTCTAATATGCTACAAGGATCCCATTGTGTCTGACATAGGCTATCCTTAGTGCTGATGGAGGATGTACTTCCCTCAGGTAAACTTATCTGCATGAATACCATTACCACAAGCAAGCCAGTAATCTAGGAGTCATGAAAACGATGCAGAGACTGCGTGCAGTCTCACATTAGCCACTGATGTTTGCTGACTGCAAGCAGTATGTAAGCTCATCCTACAATTGCCAACTAGCTAAGGCAGCACAAATTAAGAAAGTGGGCAACATGCAGCCAGTGAGCCAATGGAACCACATGCTGCTTGGAATTGTATTACCGTTAATCGCAAGTAGCCAACATCCTGGTTATGATGAACTACTTTACAAAGAAATTATGACTCGTGCCAACCAAGAGTGCAACAGCAAAAGCAAATGTCAGGAAGCCAATCAAGGAGATCATCCTGCAAGGATCATTGTGTCGGACAATGAAGCTATTTTTGTGGGGAAAATCTTCAAAATAAGTACTTGGATTGACTGGGATTAAGCACCACAAGACCATAAGCTATTACCGACGTGCTAACGGCACAAAAGAGGGCAAACAGGACCACAAAAGGGTTTTATCATATTTTCCTCCTGGAAACAGGGAAATCGTGGGGTTTGCTTCTACCCACACTAAAGATGGCTATAAGAACTACTCTGCACATCACTACCGGCGAGATGACACACTATTTGATGTTTGGCAGAGACACAAGTATGCTGCTAGCCTTGGTGTCTTTCACAATCGAAACTTAGGACTCATGACCATGGAATACAAGGAAAATCTGGAAGCAGACATATGTATGGCACTTGATCTTGCTGCCGCGTATCGTGTGAAGGCTGCTCGCAACCGCAAGATTGAATGCGACAAGCATCTCTCTAGACGTCCCACAAAGTCAGTGAACTCGTCAAAGTCACTCTCTCTAGTGCCAAACAAGGAAGGGATTGTAAAAAAGCGTCAGCTGGTCTACAAAGCTCCCTAGAGAGTGGAAAAGAAGGTGAGTGAAGTTACTTACTGTCTGATGGCTGCCAGTAACAGGAATGAAAGGGGAGGGATTGAGGCTTAATAGCATGTCGACAGCTAGGTCATTAGTACCAACCTCTGTCACAGTATAGTGGTCCGGGTTGCCATTGTGCCACACATTACAGACAGGTTAAACAAACCTCAAATTTAGATCTTATCATACACCTGTACCTCCTGCAGAAATTAAAAAGAAACCCTGTACAGGAGAACAGACTCATCGCCCAAATGATGCTAAGTCTCATGGAAGATGAAAATGGCGATGAACACCATCAAGATGGTGACACTCTACAACCACAGGATGGATCGTAAGTGGCCGGTGACAGTAATGGTATTCAGGAGGGAATAAAGCCAAGGTCTTCAACATTGTGGACATTGAACCTTACTGGCACCCCACGACCATAGAGATGAAGAGACCACTAGATCCCACACTCAATATGGTTTACGAGTATGACAACGATGACTCCACAGAATTCTATCACCGGCGCCAACTCATGTCCTGACTTACGAGGCAAGCGTGGCTGAGAAGTCTACGGACTCAGAAAGCTCAGAAACTGAGTCAGATGGAGAAAGGACGCTTTCCCATAAGGACGAAGACAGCTCGGACTAACACAATGGCAGCAATTCTCCAGTCGACAAGTCAGTCACCTGGCAACCTCTAGCAAGACCCAGGTGTAAGACCTGGAAACCGGCTCACCTGGTTCTTCAATTTTGATGCAGTACCTTTCCTGTCCCTTTCTGATGAGGTGTTACCAACACGGACAATTCAGTAAACTGCAATCAAACATGAACGACGGCTAGTTGGAAGGATACTCTGCTACCATGCAAGACTGCAAGTGTTGAGTAGTAAACCGAAAAGACCGGTTCGGTTCAATCTTACAACGTGCTCACAACGACAGTTTTCCCCTACCAAAAAGTTGATAACTGGTCCAGAGGAAGAAGGAATTAAAATTGTGCAGCCTTGTGAGAAACTACTGTTCACCACTACTGTACTTTGAATTTTGGACTGTCATCCTGCCTCCTTCTGGAACTGTATGCACAGTGTCGACAGGCTGTCTTCCTGTTCGTTTCTATGTGCCACTCATCTAACAACGCTGATTAGGTTGTGATATTTAAAGACTGTATTACATGTGGTCTATGTTGTACCTTTCGGAACCGGGCTCAACTCGGTGGACTAAGTCGTACCTTCGGGATGCAGTTATGTAACCTTCTATTGCCGCAATGTGGTACGCACATAACACTGTCGTTTTCCTATATACTCATTTGCTTTGATCGACAGAATTCAAAATTATATTTATCTTTGTTAACTTTGAAAAAACCCTGTTCTTCCGAGACCTTGCATCGGGGGGGGAGCTTGTTAGGGCATGTGCCTGCTACCTACCACCATACTTCTCCTACTGCCCACAAGGTGCCACCACTTTGCTTAGTGGCGCTTGGTGTCAAATTAGTCAGTAAGCTGCTTGAAAATAAATTTCATTTTTGTATAGTGTAAAAGTGTGACGCATGAACTAGTTGGGAGGGCAAGCTGTCCTGATATGCCATAAGCCCTCCCCACAAATTTAACAGTGAATGAAAAGATGAAAAGCCAAAAAGACAGAAACAAGGACCTCAGGACATTGGGGCACTTAGGGCATATGACCCACCCATTTTTGTCTTTTTTTGCCCATTTTTGCCTTTTTTGGCCCATTTTGTCCTTTAGGTAGACACAATTGTGAAAAAAAAATCATTAAACAAATGCATTTTGATGATCATAATGCTGATTATAGGGCTGGAAAAATGATGCCTGCCTTTTTTTTTGCTACTTTTCCTGATGGCCACCCCTGCCCCCTACCCTTTTGAAAGTGATACACCTATAGGCAGAAATGTACTCCTATGGAGAGAAACATCAAATAACTTGCATGAGTATACGTTTTTCAGATGTGAGTATGTTTTTTATGCTTTAGCAGCATTGGATTTGCATAGTTATATTCCGATTCCCGAAGTAACCAGCAAAGATAGTTACGAAAATGCACTATAAATTGTAACATTCAGAAGACCATTGACACTAATGCCATCATTTAAGAACATGATTGCAAGCCAATTTCAGAGTTGGTAAGATTATTTAAGTAATTTCCACGGCTTGCATGTAGGTATGCATTATGCAAGAGCCCTGCAAGAACCATTCGTAATTAGAATACCACATGAGTTCTATGCACAGTAAAAGTTCTGTACGAAAAACACTGAGATAACACTGTGGGTCTTGCTGCATTCTATTAGAAAGACCTACTTAGCTTGCTTATAATCACGTGTAATATTTTTTCTTGCCCTGTTCCTATCATAAGGAATAATGAGAATATAAATAGAGCCTACACATTCTATAAATATTATTTGCTCACTTTTAACTCAAATGAGCCATTGAGGGTGGATTCGAAATTTTAACTGGTTAGACAAGAAGCTGAAATGGCAATGGACAATATACTGGCCCATTAAAAACAATTTAATTCTAACCCCCTTTACGTAGCCAGATTTGTTAATTTAAACAGTAATCAAAGTGGTGACCAACAAAAGGGGTCATAATTCTGAATTTAATGCTATATTATTACCTTTGAATTGTTGGCTTAACGGCGAGTTGTAGAATGACTGCTAAGCATGAACTCGTGCTTAGTTTCTACGTAAGGTTGGAACATGTCGGTAAAGTCAGACTTCAGGCTAAAGTCGCACGTCACATTGTGATCTTATAACCGGTATTATAAAGTAAGCTCACGGGGAAGCATTAACATAAAGTTGCAAGTGGGTGGTCTTCGCAACTGCTTCGGGAAGCCTCGTAAGTCCGAGAACGACTCAACCACCTTTGCGACTTAAATGATAAAGTGCGACTTTCAGATAAAGTTGTTGAAGTATGGCTTTAGTCTTAAGCAGTAGCAATCTTTCTACAACCGGGTGTAAATCAATCAATAAAGTCTCCCTCCCTCCTTATTTCTTTTGCAGAAATAGACACACATTAGATTACTGTTCATTAACAGAAATAATACAACGACTTACTCTAAAACAAGAGGGCTGACAAATATGAAACCTGTATTAAATAATTCCAAAATCACGGTGTATAAAAATTCCCCACCAAAGCTTTTGCAAAGAGCTTGGAAAAAAGAGGGGTTTGTTTTGTAATCTTTTCCGTCTTCAAACTTAACTTCTTCGTCAACAGAACTACCAAGATGAGCTCTGAAAACACAATAAAACGTAGTTAGTTACGTATGCAGAATTTGTTTTCAGGTAACAATCATAAAATAAACAACGGAACTCTTTGAGATCCACGCAACATGCAATACCAGGTATACAAATGCTATCTTCTGAAGCAGGGTCGGACTGGGTTAGTTTTTTGCATCTGCCCGGCAGTCAAAAAAGGGCACCAGCCCAGTGGATGGAGGGTTCGGTCTTTTTAAAAATGAGGAAATTACAGAAACTATTAATAAGTTTTTTTTTTTTTGGGGGGGGGGGGGGGGGAATTGAGGCTTTAAAGTGTTTCGCTATCGACGCTGTCATGGTGATCTTATGTAATACACTTTATTAGACAAATTCATTACAGGTTTCATTGCAAATGGGCGAACCCTAGTTGGTGCAATTGTATGGACCGGAAAAAGGAAAGTGTACCCGACACTTTAACCACTATATAGCGTATACTATGCTGTATATCTTGCTAAATGAGGCCTCAGTATCAGCGTGGAACGTTCAACATTTAGCACTCTGCCTTATTACCTTAAGATACAAAATAATTTCAGAAAGTAATAGGTTTTTAGGTAAGCTAAAAAAAACTGTACTAACGGCACAGTATCCCAAAAAGCGATAGTTTCGGCCTGGAATAATATTTAGCCATCTCTGTTCTGAATGTTCTATTTGATTTGTGAGATGTGAACTGTATTACAATATTAACGTTTTAGTTACGTCCTTTCCGTTGTATTTTTTCCCTCTTTCTCAACTAATATAAAAGGAAGATGAAGAAAAGCACGTTAAAAACACGTTACTAATAAAAAAATAAAAAAAACCATAGGGCTCCAGGGCGCCTATTTTCAAGGGCGCATCTGCCATTGGCAGACGGGCACACGACCCAGTCCGATCTTGTTCTGAAGAAAAATGTGCGAATTTGATAAGCTTTTCTTACTGGCCTAATGTTATCAATGTTGATCATTGCGAGCAGCCACATAACAAACCAGTCAAACACTCTAATTTGTTTTATTATAATAGTACAGTTTTTAGTTTAAATTTAGTTACTATTACCTCAGGCTCTTCGTCAACTGAGCATCCCAATGTTGCTGAAATTTTTCTGAAATTTTCTTTGACTTAAATTCTTCATTCAAACTCCACACATCATCGTACTGAAGAGTTCGACGATAGCCAGCAATTGCCATACTAAAAGAACAAAGGTGCGAGTAGCTTGAAAACTATTGGAAATGCATCAAAGCTTTCAATAACCTTGGACCTTGTAGACATTCCAGTACAACGTGCTGTGAGTTGGCTATTTGGAATCAATGCAGCAAAGAAAATTAACAGAAACTTTGTGGTGACTGTGAGAAAGTGTTACAGTTATAATATATTATATTATTTTAACTAACTATGCTAACTTGTTACATTGTATGGTATTTACCAGGACTGGGTTTTACCAGGCTTTAAAGATGTCTCCTGCAAAAGACATCTTCAATAAAACATGCTCATTATAGATTGAATATCTATTCTATACATATACATATTTCACTTAGGCTGGAGTATAGGCGAGGGTTGGTAAAGTGGAAATGCAGTCTTTGTTACAACCAATCAAAATGCAGTACAACTATTCCTGTTTTCATATTAAGAGAAAAACAGTCAAAAAGCGTTTCACAAAACAGTAATACAAAGACCTTATATCGCAGATCTGTGTATTCATCCTTAACCCTTTAACTGCCACACTGACTTCCTGTAATTTTGTTTAAGTACCATAATGTAGCTCGGTCACTCGTGGGATTCAAACGGGCATACAGTTTGTTTGGAGACGACGATGCTAACCACTGGGCTGCAGTTATGCATGTGGTCCCCAGGGACCCCTTACAAAGCTTGGGCACGCGTTTGGATTCTGTATTTTGATTGCCTAGTGGGCCATAGCCGTACGGCAACCGGACAGTTAAACGGTTAGGGGTGCGTAAAGGAAAAAGTAACTTAACCCTTTAACTGCCACACTGATTTCCTGTGATTTCTTTTCAGACCTCTGTCGCGCGTGGGATTCAAACCGGCATTCAGTTGGTTTGGAGACAATGATGCTAACCACTGGACTGTGCTGCCGTTATTCCGAAGATCCCCGAGGGCCCCTCACCATAGCTTCATGTAGGTAAAAGCTTAACGCTCGGTTTCACGTAGCAGGTGAGACGTGTCATCCAAGTGGTGCACTGAAGTGAAAGCACGAAGAACGAAACTACCCCCATCGTAGCATTGATTAGTGTTAGCGGGACGCACAAAAACGTGGTAATCCTTTCATTATTAGATTTACCGGTGTTGCAGCACTAAACGAACATTATTTTACAGTAATGGTGACTATTCTTGAAGTCTTCAGATGATTTACTGATACGTCAAAGGATCGTTTAACACATTTTTAACGAGAATAGAAAACGCCGTAGAGATTATACACAGTACAATACACACGTTCCTTGGTTCTTCGGAGGTTCAATTTCATGAATTTCAAACAGAAGAAAAAAACTTTGTTTTGTCGTTGAGTGTACAAAGTGTAACAAGCTATTTACGAATAGCAGAGTGCAACATGAGTAAACGCTCATGGTGCGCCTTGTAGTTACATAAGCTGCTTGGCATTCAGTCAACTCCCGTCTACACCGGAACTTGGCCGAACGCCAACAGCCGGGTAACGACCCTGCTCTATTGTTCAGACCAGTTAGACAGGGCTCGTACCTGTTAGCGGCTGCGTAACGTAAAGCCTCAGGCTACTTCTATTGTTCAGCCCCCCCCCTCCTATAAATACGAGGGTCTGAACAACGGTAAGCCACTTGGTGTGGGGCAGGCGCCTCAAAAGGTCTCCCTGGACTCAGCTAAAGATAAGACCTAGCTTCTAAACTTGTATTTTATGTCTAATATGTGTTTTCGGTGCATAGACCCCTAGCTATGCAGTAAGGAGTAAATTTGCTTTGAGATTATTCTTGAATTCAATCGTCTACTTTCTGGGTACGTCACAAAAGAGGTACGTAGCATGAAGCCATTGTTGTTAAACTTTAATAATTTGGTGTCAATGCAATGTTTTAAGCTTAAAATTCGTGTACAGCGCGTCGCGAGTACCTTCCATAGTTCAATCCGCATGCTAGAGCAGTTTGAACCACTAGTATAAAGCACAACTGGTGGCAGAATCGGCGGCTAACTGGACGACGCGTCGAATTTTGTAACGTTAAGACTTTTACATCCAGGAAGCTATGCCCTCACACAGCTTGGGCACGCGTTTGGACTCTGTTTTCGATTGTCTAGTGAGCCACAGCCGTACGGTAACAGGGCAGTCAAAGGGTTAATGAAAAGTTGATGAAAACTGAAAGCTAGATGGCGTGGCATGGTTAGTAGATGAAAGTTGATTTTCATGGTACAAGTTTGAAACATTAGTATATTATAAAAAATAGTTTCCTCACATGATCACTACTACTACTACTACAATCACGTCTCCAACATGCGTTTCTTTGTCTATTTTTTTTTTTTACTTTGAGAGCTTAGTTTAAGAACTTACCTATTAAACCAGGTAAAATACATTCGGGATAAAAACGAAGCATTCACCTCAGGACACGGTTGCTAAAGGGAAAAAATGTATTGAATGACAAAATATGTATATGTATACATTTTTGTTAAGTGGCAGTTTGCCTAAAAAAAAAACTCAACACTGAAGAGGGAACAAAGAAATTGTAAGTATGATATAAATAAATGGTTACGAATCATTCTATAAACATGAAATGGTTATGAATGGATACAAACTGCACTGCGATGAATTGGGAGGGAGTTCCAAAATTTTCTACCCGGACCCAGGTCTCCTAGGCTTCCAGTGAACGGTTTGTGTGTTAAGGGGATATACCTTCCACGAGATTCCCCATTCCCCAAGGAATGTAACTTTAAACAGTTTGATTGGTAGCACTGTTCTATAAATTTTCGTTCATTAAAACCACACAAAAACATAAACATGTCACGAAATGTGACAACTCGAAAGCTAAATAAAATAAAATTTATGAGCTTTTCAAAATTGTTACACTAGGTCACAATAATGAATAAACGATACGGTCAAGCAATTTCCTTTTCCTGGAATATTTCCTGTGTTCAAGAATCATGAACACTTCAAAACTTTCTCAGCTGCACTCAGTACAAGTGTCACTATGTTTCTTATTCAGCTTTTTATATGTGCTGTAAGCACTTAAAATATACAATGGAATGGGTCATCAACTGAAAAACATCAATAAAAAACGGAAAATAATGCAACGTTTTCAAACACATCAACTTCGTTATCAACCAATACGTAACAACGCAATATATTTAAGCAACTAACGACAGTGAAGAGATCAAATGACTAAGCACATGTTCACCATGGATATTTACTAGGCAATATTTGATGAACGTGTAGCAACCTCCCATCGAATCTCAACAACAATACGGTTAAGCCGTTTTTTTCCCCTTTTCAGCAATTCAATTGGGGAGATCCCTAATGTTTCAAACCCATTAACAGGTTCTTGAACACAGGAAAACATTCCAGGAAAAGGAAACTGCTTGACTGTATCGTTTATTCATTATTGTGACCTAGAATAACTTTGCTTTACTGCTTGACCTAAGCTTTCCTAGTCTGTATGGCTAAGGATGTGTTTGTGGCGGTCAGCAAAAATAACCTGTTGAAGGTAAAACAATCTCTGATCTAACCTCAACGACGAAGAAACCTACACGCAGTTTTTCCGTTGCCAGCATTTCAATTGGAGACATCCTAACAGGTTCGGGATCACAGGAGCCATGCTAGTAAGGGAAAACTTCTTGACTGCTTGATTTCGTTGTTGACCTTCTGGAACCTTGTTAATTTAGACATAACTTAGGGAAACTTTCCCAGTCTCTTACCTTTTCACCTTTTGCTACAGTCGATAAAGGCTTGGTGTCAGAAAAGCAGCACAGTATCATTTCTGCAACGACGAATGGGTAGTACACCATATAACTGATAAACGAAAATTGATCCTCCGGATAAGTGGTCTAAAATAAAACATGATTTTTGATACCTATGTCCCTGCAATGCCACACGATTTCTTAATGTTAGAATTTCATGGTTCGCACACCTTGTACACTACTGCTAAAATCTTGGTCCGGTACGTTACAATACCAGCTATCGATAAAAGAAACCAGAACGTAAAGATGACTCCAGATGGTGGTGCACCTCGTCTTTTCTCAACATGCATCAATGTTGTAACAAACACCTGAAATAAAAAAAATTATTAAATAGACGAACAAAACTACATTCAGTAATTAGGGTCGTAGATTACAACAGTAAGATTCTTTATTCATTAAAAAATATTTTAAAAAACTTGTCATAAACATAAACATAGTTAAGAGATGACTTCTTCTCTTAACTATGTACTCGACAAATTTTTATATTTTTTAATGAATAAAGCATCTCTATTTCTCGGTCTCTCTCTTTTCTAAAGTTCCTATAACACATTTTTTTTATAAAGAAAATTGATTGCATATTAAACCAAGAATTCTTAATTGCAGTTAAACCAATAATTACTACCGTAACTCGCCTATGAAACGCCCAAAGGCTGTTAAAATTATTTCGATAAAAAATGGGGGTGGGCCGTAACAAAGTTATAATTCGAATCTTACTTCTGTCCAGAGAGGGTGCTTAGGCCTAATTCCATCACGGAAACTCCGGCCTTTCTGCGATCATTCACGTGATCTGGGTTCGGCCTAGTATTAACGCAATGGCTTTATTTTCATTTGTTCAGGAATTCAGTTTATTAGTTTACTAGTTTATTTAGTTTGCTCTATGTGTGAAGTTTTTAGACAATTTTGGTGCAGACAAACCACGATTTAAGGGAATGAAATGTGAATTTCCTTGAATGTATGTAGCTTTTAGTCAGTCACTAGCAGAAAAAAATAGGACCTAAAATGCTTTACGGTCAGAAATCGTGAAATAACCTATAGTTACAGGTTACCTAGTTACCCAGTTGGAAGTTACCTACTTACATGAGGAAGGGGGAAGGGGGGGGGGGCTGGTTTGTATCTGGGTAATGTCACGATTTCTGACCTTAAAGGATTGGGGGGGGGGGAGGTAGCTTTGCCAGGGCTGTTAATAGGCGATTTACGGTAATTGCAGTTAAACCAAGAATTCTTGGTTCAACTTACAACATATGTAGTTTAAACTGATAACGAAAACAGGAAAATGCATATCACAGACGAAACAATGACAGGAAAAATATAGGATAAGAAGAGACGGATATGGACAAAGACATGTAGGACACGAAGCAGAACAAAACTAGCTGATCACCAACCATTGTTATGGTGGATGTACTATTTAAGGAATGAAGAAAACTCTTTTTCGAAATGAAGGAACTTGTTATTTTTTAATAACTTGTTTTGGAGCCTTATGCTATCTTCGGCAAACCACTCGTGTACATAAACCGGCTCATTTTTAAACCTTAATTATAACGTTTCTGAAGCAGTATGAAGTCTGGTAAAAGGTGTGGCAAACCCGGGGATGCGAACCAGGAAACCCCTTATCACTGCAGGGGGCCAAGGTAATGTCCAGAATAGATCTGCTATAGCCACTAAACTCCCATGGTAGTCTTACACAATACCTTGGCCTTTCGACAGTGCAGGGTTCCCACCAAAATACTGAAATCAATTTCCCAGAGTTTTCCACGTTTTCCAGAGTGGATGAAGTAATTTTCCAGGCTATTTACCGTAATTTTAGGAAAAAAAATTTTATTTTTTCACACATTCTACCAGTTTTGTGGTAAAAAGGCTGAAGCTTTTAGATGGGAAATACATTATTTAAAATCTTAATTTTTTTCCCTCGAGTTCTCAGGAAATTCTCTGTTTTTTTACAAAAGATCAGAGAATTTCCTGAGTTTCAAACGTAGTTTAAATTCCCTGAGTTTTCTAGGTTTTCCAGGTTGGTGGGACCCCTGCAGTGTCCCCTCCAGTACTCGATCACATCAGCCCTTTCAGGCAACTTGGCTCAGCTGTGCCACGGCCAGTAGTGTTGTTTTTTTTGCATGTTTCCGACCAAACCTAAACTGACACTCGTGTCCCACATGAAACTCACACACTGCCAGGTGAAAATCACGCAGAGACAACAGCCTAACCTAACCAACATCATCATCAGAAACATAAACAATTCAATACGAGCAATGAAGACCGATCGGCCACACATACGTCACGTCATGAGGCGTACTTTCACGTTTTAACATGGAGGGTGAAGGCTGCGGCTAACGCTTCTGAAACTACGAAGTCAACAGCGGCTATTAAACTGCATTATTACTGAACGCCGTTGTTTAGCAGACTTAAACAAGTCCATTCCTACGCCTCATGTCAGCTACTTCATTATTTTTTCTCATGCTGTAGCATATAGGTCCTCGATTTCTAACTGCTCATTCGACGAATAGGAGACATCAGGAATTTCCCCACTGCAAGGGTGAGTAAGGGCAAAATTTAGTTAAAGGTGCATACCTCCTGGTTGGCTTTCCTGTATGGCTCAGTTTTGCAACATTACTTCGGTCGTGTGTTAATGTTGCAAAGGTAGTCATTTTCCTATTTTTTCTCGTGAGAAACTGTTTTTTAGAATCACGCTAACCCATGTAAGGGCGCGTTTACGCAACGAGGCCTTCTCGCTCGCCGATTGCTACTTGCTAGTCAACCGTAATTTATTTACAGTTTGTTTCCCGTTTCTACTAAATGAATGCGGTAATAGATAACAAATTAAATGTATCACAAACAAGAACACGGACAAAGAACAAAGTGCAACAGTAAATTTTAAATATTGCTACAACATTTTTGCCATTTCATGCTATTTCCAAAGTTTGCTATTCTCGATGAAAAAAACAGCTTCTAGCAGTGATCAAACGACGGTAGAATAAATAGCTTCTCGCAACGAGAATTCAAAATCCAACATGGCGTCCATTTCGGAGTTATCGAATCGAAGACGAACCATCGAATGCCGGCATCCAGAAGTCTGTCCGTCGTCTTGTACTGCAGTAAAAATTGTTATCTAGTTGTCATAAATCGACGCTGTCGACGCCACGTCACGAGGCACGAGGAGACGATTTGTGTCCGCGTTGTTGCCTTGGTTACTACGTATATAGACAACTCGAAAGCCGCATTCTCCGATAAAGGCGAGAAGCAGCCGTCAGATTTAGTACTAACCAAGTAAAAACTAGTGAGCGAGAAAACTGTCCTTGCGTAAACGTGCCCTAAATGTTCCCAAAGCTATTTCGTGCAGGACGCTCGAGTATACTGAGAAACTATATCCTTTTAAGTGAATATATCAGGTGGACGATGGTTTCCCTCAAAACATTTAAAACGTCAGCTTAATTTTTAAATCCATCGGATTCTTCCTCAGAACACTAAATATACATATGTGTGGCACTTTACAACCACTTCAAAGCAATAAATATTTCACAACACAGGTATACTCACCATAAAAACACGGTCAAGCCACTATGACACCAAGTAACAACCACAGCAAGTCATTGTGGGCATTCATTAAATAATGTGCAAAAATGAATGTCCACAACACCTTGCCGTGTTTTAACTTGGTGTCAGGTGGCTTCTGCGGTCTAACCTCCTTAATAAAATTCCTAATTTATAACACAAATAAGCGTTGCAGTGACATGTGGCAGAGCCTACTTAGGTGGACCAATACATTTGATTCTGAGCATGAAGTGAAACAGAGTGACGGAATGCTCTACTCACTGATAACATACAGGGTGGGAAATAACCTTTTGCTAGGGGTCTGCAGGAAAAAGTAAGAACAATCAGGGAATTATGGTACTACCAAATGTTACTACGACTATTGTGGTTACAAAATCTAAATTAAAAGTTAGTATGTCTGCCGATTGCTTCTCTCACAGCACGAAGACGATCAGGGTAGGAGCTCAGAAGACTCTCAAACAAGTCCGCATTCCATTCCATGTCACGGAGGACTTTTCCGGATGTGCAAGGAGTGTTGCCCGGGAATAGCGGTCCAGTCCGTGTTCCGCTAACATCAAGGATCCAACTGCGCCCCTCAGAATAGCCCCAAAATACTCCGCTGCATTCCGGTCCGGTGATGCATCCGGACATTCAGAATTTCCGAAGAAGTCATTGCCACTCCGTCGAAGAAGGTTTTGGGTATAGTATTTGCCGTGAAGCAAGGTGCTTTGTCGTGATGAAAGCAAACCTCCGTTGCATCCTGGGTATTGTTGGGATCCTTGCGGAACGGAATAACCTTTGCTGTCAAGATTTCTTCCCTGAAATACTCCCCATTCCAGCTTTGATCTTCCTCCTTGATGACCTACATCATCCGTTTGGGCGTGAAACAGATGAACACTGTGTTGAGCTGTGAGAGAAGCAAACGGCGGACATACTAAGTTTTAATTTAGTTTTTGTAACCACAATAATCGTAGTAAAATTTGGTATTATCATAATTTCCTAAATTGTTGTTAATTTTTACTGCAGACCCCTAGCAAAAGGTTATTTCCCACCCTGTACTTCGGTAATTAAGGTAGGACCTAGGTCATGTTTGCACATTACTTATTTTTGCGAACTGTTTGACACAGGAGAAAACGGTGACAAGAGAAGCGGGTCATGAAGAGGGTTCATCATTCATGTTTGTAGCTAGAAACATACATAAATATTAAACCGTATTTTATCCAACTCTTCTTCCGTGTCCTACCAGTTTTAGACTGTCTTCCTCTTAGTAACCTGCTTCTCTTGCTATAGGGAAATGATGAGACGATGACGAGGACGCGACAGGAATGGAACATTTTCCGTGTTACATTTCCGGTGTTAAGAAAGGGTGAGTGTGTGCAACACAGTTTTTGATTTCTCTATCAACTTTGGGACTTTCGACGCCATTTTATAAGAGGGATTTTTGTTTTGTTACATCAATAAGAAGCAAATAAATACCGTCTTTATTCATTTATCAGACGAAACAGAGAACGTTCTTAATTTTTTATTGGAAAGATTCTCTGCACGTAGGAGAAAACTGTAAAAGTGTAGTCGAACAGAACTGCACTGCAGTATAATTTACAGTAATACCCTTTATGTTTGAAGTCTTTGAGTTCTAATTTGTAACACGATTGTGCGGTTTCAAATTACTGTAATTGTTTCGAAAATAAAAACATGAATACACATAGACGTACGTACTACACAGCTTATCTTTTCCCCAAATTGGCGACTTCAAGTTCAAGTATGATTCTGCTGTGAATGATCACATTTATCACGAAGTAAGCCTAAAAAGTGACCCAATTTATTTTTAAATCGACTGCTGGTAGTGTTGTTTTTTCGTGGGGATCGTTGAAACGCACATCTTATTTCTGCAAAGAAACGGGATTCAATACAAATGAAATCGTATAATAGGTTACGTAGTTTGTGACATTGCTTTATTGCGAAAAAACCACGAATCTGCAGATTCTATGTCACCAATCTTGTCTTATTCCCTAAATGGAGACATTTCAATTTTGAGTACGATTTCTGTTTGGGTAGTCCACCTAGAGAACAAAGGCAGTGGTTAACTAAAGCCTAAGAAATTACCGAATTGTATTTTTACATAGAGATTAGTTTTGTTACAATGGATAATAATAGTTATCGTATCATTTCATTAACAACGGGTTTTTTCTTTTTACTTAATTCGTAAATTGTTTGTGGAACAAGTGAGAGCGATTTAAAAGTATATACTCTTGGTTGTGGCTAGTGCCATTTCCACGCTCATGAAAGTGGCGACACCACTGTTGGCAGTGCTGTTTTTGCGGGAATGTTGGTACTTATTTCTTAGTTCCGCAATGGGAAAACGAAAGTTACGCAATCTTTGATAGTAGGCGACGGTTTTAGCGTTTTAATGTTGTAAGTGTACACACTTTATTGAAATTTTTAAAGAAGCGAAGTTGGTAGACATTATAAATTACATATAAAGTTTGATATAAGCAGATGACTAATTTCCCAAATGCAAGTCGTTTCGTAGAGAAAAAATTCCATTAAAAAAATTTTTCGAATTGGGGTAAATTTGGATATGTGATTTGGTTTTGGAGTATATACATATACGGATACAAAATGAGCTCCGCTAAGCACCGATTAAAAAAATATCAGCTTGAGAAAATATAATTATTATTTGAACACAGTATCACTTTAAAAAACACAGAACACAGTAGCAGGCAGCAAAGTAAGTAGCAGTCAAGTAATTCATGTTGTACACTTACCAATGAAATTAATAGTATGAGTGGAGAATAAAACTCAACCGATGGGACTTCATCGCCATTCAAATACATATGGACACTTCGTGCCATATTTGCCAAAACTAATAAGGTAATAAAAACACTAATCACCTGAAACAAACAAAAGATTAATGTGTAAGTTGATTGATGGTGGAAAAGAACGGTACCCAACAAAATCAGTACAATTATGTAAAGATGTCTAAAGAAATTGATTTTCCACATGTAAAAGAAAAACTTAACCTATCGTATGTGATTTTTCTATGCTTCTCAGTTATTTATTTTGCAACATTCCTTTGTTGTGGAGCATTTCAGTAACGCCACAACGCTCAGTTAGCAGAAATGCCTCCTTGCTTTAGTTTCACTGCCACCAGTTATCTTACTCGATATCTCTGCAAAAGTGTAGCTTATTAAAATTTGGAACTAAGTCCACAACACAGCAGTTGACGAACTAGCATTTATTCAGCAAAGCTAAAACATTTGATTCGTACTGAAGATTTAACTGTTTTAGTCTTCTGTACAGCCATACCGGCTGAGAACACTATTGCAACGACTTTGTCCATCCGTCCGTCGCTTTTTTCAACTTCGCAACGGTACCAGATATTGACGACCATCAGGGCCGTAGCGAAGGGTACTTGGTTGGGGGGGGGGGGGGGGAGGGAATGACTCTCATTTTGCCAACTGGTTTAAAGAATGCCAATAGTGCTGCCAGTAAAGTACTTTTGAGGGGGTCCGCTAAGCTCAGCTAGGGGGTCTGGGAGAGCGCTGTAAGTTCCCCCAGCGGAGTCCGGGGAAGAGCCCCGAAAGCTGAAGCATTTTATGCTATTTTAGTGCCTGTTTCTAGCCTCCAGTGAACACTGAAGCAACAAATTGTCTAACAAATTTTGGTGATTTTTTTATTCATTTGTTTAGGATGGTTGGTTTCGTAAAATTTTTATTATGACTAGTTAAATCATGTTTTTTTTAGATATTTTTTTTCCAAATTAAATTAAACCGAGTTCAGTTTAGAATTATATAATCAGGCCAGCTGGCCATTGACGATTGAGGGTTGAGTTAATTGTACATTTTGGACTTTTAGGCTATGTAATGAATGACGACGACTCCTGTGTGCAAGCATAGGCAGCAGGTCAGGGGCAGAAATTTTTTTTTAATATACTATCGAAATGTGATAAGTAATGAAATCTTTTTCTCAGTTGTATCCCAAACAACTATAAGCCTAGAGGTATCATTGTAAAAATAACTTTCACATTTTAAAACAAAAACATGTTCCAGTTTTTAAATAATGGAGCGTCAAAGACGAAAGAAATGGCGAAACACTTTACCTCAGTTTTGTCCAAAACAACTTGAGATATTATTGGAGAAGAGCTTCCACATTTGAAATCAACATGCTCCAATTTAATTTTTTTTCCATTGATTCAGGGGATCTTGGGGACCGGTCATTATTTATGGCCGTGGGGGTGGGGTGGCAAATGAAAATGTGACCACTCAATTTTTTATGACTTCCCCTTCCAAGACCTGAAAAAACTTGATTACCCCACCCTAAGGTCCAAAAATGATGTGACTACCCCCCAAAAAAATATTTTACACCCATCTTTTGTCGAGATTTCTACAAAATAATGATGAACACACTGTTTGCTTGTATGACCACATCCTGACATAGTCAGCATCTGAAACGCAGCAGGTGCCAAGACTTTTCTATAAAGCTCTTTGTAAAAACTGTACTTCCGGTAAAATTATTATTAGTTTTAAAACCTTGTAAACAGCATGGGGGGTCTGGGGGGGGGGGGAGGCTTTCCCCCAGAAGCTGAGGCGTTTTTGGAAATTTTGACTGCTGAAAGTGCCATTTTTGTGGTCCAAAAATGACTTTTTTACAGTTGGTCAGTGTGTTTTTGACCTCCCCCTTTTGGCGGGACCTGAAAAATGTATGACCTCTCCCTTGATAGGGTCCTCCGGCCTCCCCGGCGATAAATAATTACCGGTCCCGTAGGGTAACTTTTGCCCTCATTTCGTGGCCTTTGGGTCACTTTTGTCCTTTAATATGGGAGCTTATGAACTCTTATCGTCAAATTTTGGACCTTCGAAATTAACTAGTTTAAAAGTTTAACAATTTTCATTTGAAAAATGTAGTTGTTTCTGCATTAATACAAATTCAAATTTAGTTGCGATAGGTTAACAGAAAAAGGACAGCAGAAAATCAAACAGCTAATTCAATTTTTCTAACTCGGTTTTTGATTTTGCCAACTGTACCCGATTTTCATGAAGTACAGCTTTAGTTCACGTTACTGTTTTAACTGAAACCAAGGCACTGATGGACTAGCAGACGAACTAGTAAATCAAATAACTCTGCATTAATTTTTTAGATTTATTTGATATCACAACTTTAGACGGCGATAACTTGGCAGAAGTCCTTATGCAGAGTTTGTTTTATGCAGAGTTTGTTGATTTTTCTGATTTACCTACGAAACGTTTTAAATCCTGGCAGTGATGTTATGTTTTGGTATATTAATATGCCAGTAATTTTCTACCCTCCTAAAATACCAGTTACGAGTTGCTCCACGCTAAAACCCCTTTTGAGCGGCACTGTCTAACAGAAAAAGAACTACAAGAAGTGAAATAGTAACTCAGTTTTTAGTTTTGCCAACTGTGTACGATTTTCGCGAAGTTAATTGTTATCACGACTTCAAACTCGGTGGGGATACAGTTTTGTCCATTTTTTGTTTTTATTTTCTACATTATCTGTGATACTTATAAGTTATGGTGGTGACATAGCAAACAAAACGGCCAAGTCAATTTTCAATTTCGCCAACTGCGCAAATTTTCTCGGAGCTTCTTTTCCCCTACTCCTTACAGCCTAGCTCTACGCAGAGAAGCAAGAAAACTGATGGAAAAAAATGTATTGTAAACTTTACTTTCAAACTGACGAAATGATGATAATAATTAACCAATACTCGTGGAAACTGGAATTTGCAGTGAAAATTTGTCAGATTTTGCCAACTGTATGTGTTTCTTGTGGGGTTGGGGGGCCTCCCCCCCCCCCCCACCCAGTCGCTGCGGCCCTGGCAATACGTGCCTTTTAAGGTTTGACGTTTGGGGAAGCATTAAATAAAAAGAATACAATCATTTTTTTCGGTATGTTGGGAAAACGCCATTGGTGATCAAAAGCATTACTCGTTATTAGTGTTAACGAGTAACAATGCAAACGGACTGCCAGAAATAATTGGCAACACAACATTGTTGATAAAATGCACGCGCTACTTGTTCGTAAAAAAACAACTAAAAAAAATTAATATCTGCGATCGTATTCAATATTTTTCGACCAAACTTGCCCAGATAGTAGATGAATGAGCAGTGGCAAAAATAAGACGCCACAAAAAAAAAAAAAAAGAAGTGATATCTAAAACAAAACCCACAAGGATGAAAGAACCCGCCAAGTTTCAGCCAATCAAATAGTGATATCAGAGCCAAAAAGGCTGCCACCAAGTTATTACATTAGTTGCCAAGCTAATCCCACCGACTATTACCTCACACGTTAAATCAAAAACTTGACCATTGCTACCGATAGTAGCATTGATCAAATTTTTTATTTAACCTTTGATCTAATATACGGTGGGACTAGCTTGACAACTAATGTAGTAACTTGGTGGCAGCCTTTTTGGCTCTGATATCACTACTTTAATTGGCTGAAACTTGGCGGGTACTTTCACCCTTGTGGGTTTTGTTTTAGATAACACAACATCTAAAACTTGAAAAGTTATCCTTGACGTATTTTGTTAAGCAGAACGTTTACTCTTAATTATATTTGTGACGTCATTTAGTAAAGTAAAGATATTTCCATAAAGAGGAAAATGGAAACAGGAAGGGACTGTTAGGATCCGCTAACACCTGTCCAGCATTAAAAGGATAATACTATTACATTAAATAAAAGAGAAATAAGATACATACAACCAATTATAAGACTAAAAGAGGAGCAATTGTAATCTACATAAAAACATTAAAAAAATATTAAAAACAAAAATAGAGTAAAACCAAACCATATTATCTTGCAATATCGGCCCTTCTAAGACGTTGTCTAAAACACGTAAGTTTAGTGCCTTGTTAGGTGTTTTAGATGTTGTGGTTTGCAACACGTATACATGTTGTGGTTTACAACTCCTATACACGTTGTGAGTTACAACACCTACAGATGCTGTGGTTTACAACACCGATGGACGTTGTGGGTTACAACACATATAGACGTTGTGGTTTACAACACCAATGCTGTAGACGTTTAAACACGCAACATCTACAAATAGTTCTCCTTGGAAGACTGATTTTAGACGTTGCGTTTGTAGACGTTGTGCTTTACAACGCCTAAAACCTTGTTATAAAACCCAGAGCGTCCATAACGAGTTTTAGGATTATGTAGGAGTTGTAACTCACAACGTCATTTTTCCATTGTACTTCATTAAACCCAGGTTCGTTTTTTAATATGACTAGTCATTTTTACCTGGTTGTAGAATGCTCAGCACCGAGTGTTTCATTTACACGTGTTTTAACCCAGCCATTTTTATAACGTCACAAGAAAATGTTTCTTTATTCCGGTTTTGGCGAATTTTTTTTACGTGATTTTTCTAGCGCTGACGTCAAGGAAGCTTTGCTTTGTATATATTTCTACGGTATGCTTTTCCCAATATACTGCCTTGGGTTAGAATGACCCAACACTTAGTATCTTCCAAAAACCACCAATCCAAACTCGCGAAATGTGTTACTGTTGGAGACAGTTTGGTACCTCCAAAAGAGAGCAAACTCAACAGAGTATTCCAAAAGTGCCTGTGGAGAGTGGAAGCGACGTCACCCTTTTGATGCGGCTTACGGAACCCTGCCGATATCAATCCTTGACCATGGCGTCAACGATAACTCCTTTCCACGGTGTACGTTTAGAAGAAATTGGTTCTGGACTTAGTAGATGTGGCACACACTCAAAAAGCAAGCACCTCTGGTGGATGCTGCTGTTGTCCCCCCACAAATCCATTAGTCGCATCGAAGACGTGACGCTCCTTGGAAGCTGAGTTTGCTGAGCTCTGATTGTGGTGTTGGGAGGTAGTGAATGGCTGACATAACAAAACGTTGAACGCGCGACATCGTGTGTTGAGTCAATCTGTCTTCAACAGTCGGCAGTTCGTGAGTTTGGATTGATAGTTTTAGAAGGTACTGATGCTTTCCAATTTGCTACTTTACTGGAAACATACCATCAAGAAATTACATGGGTACATTCCTTAACTATTCGTTCAGTAGCATAAAAGGATAAGGGTACAAAACCAAGCTTACCATTTTAGCAATGCTAAGTCCTGACCATGGTGTAATCCTTCTTGTCCCCTTTGAAAGATTAACTATCAGCAGAGGAGCAAAGACCCAGAAAAATCCGCAGGGGATCCATACCAGGACAGTCTTCTGGAAACAGTCGGGCAAGTCTGGACTGCTTGTATTCCATGCAGTCTGTGAATCCTAGAATAAAATTTGAGCACTTACTGTGTGAGCTAATTTTGGCACGTAATATGAACTGAAAAATGTTAACTCCAGTACAGCTGGATCACACTACATATCACCACAAACAAACAACAGCAACAATGAACGACAAAAAGTGGCAACACTGAAAATACTCACCTGTTAGTGACTACCAGTAAATTTAGTTGCGAATGTCGCATCATATTTTAGCTGATATCTTATAACAACAGTTACGTTGTAGTGATGTTCGTGAAGACAAAAAATAGTATTAATTAAGGATCGAGGTCGTTTTTTTTTGCTGACATACCAAAGTTTTCAGCCATTGGTCAGTTGGTACATGTAGTTACGCTCCGACAGACACGAAAAAAAATGAATTATTACGAATTGGTTCAATCGACAACCAACCGAATCCGAACAATTCCCTGTCAGGCCTGAGCCGACTGAGAGTCCGAGGGGATGCAGTTGCTTCCTCAGTTGGAGCCATCAGGGGCATAAAAGTAGTGTTAAATACCAGTAATGACAAATATGACAAGTTCACTGTCATCCTCCCCATACTGAAAAGTATGGAACCCACCAAATTAATCAATAAACACTGTAAATATAATTTGCGAAACAACAAGCGGCAACGTTCAGTCAAAGCACTTCAACATCGTCAACAAAGCAAACTATAACAAGTTCCTACAAAACACAAGGAAAATAGGATTAATGTGCACAAATTTCAAACAATGACGCAAATTGCAAACAATAATCCTCTGCAGTCCCCTCACAAACCCTTGCAGCTTTTAAAAGAAGTTTAAAACATGATCAATTCGTCCTGTTTTCTAAATGGGGTTTTTCACTTTTTGGTTAGTTTTATGACCTTTAATGGATGTCACAGTGTTAATAGCTGCTAATTCATCCCTTCCCTGCCATTACAGCAGATAGCTATGTTTGTGAATTCTATTTGATTTATTTTAACTCGTCATTATTGATTTTATGTGGCCGACCATCATTGGCATGACGGTAAACTTGAGATAGCACGCTATCCTTTACGGTTAAGTTTTCAAGTTGGTCGCTCGTGTCCATTAGCGATTCTATCATTTGCAAGTTCATGGCAGCAGCTCCAGTAACTTTAACGGCAGGTGGTTCATCAGGTAAGGGAGGAAGACTAGTAAAATAATCGACTGTAATCTTATACCTGCCCTCCATATGGTGCAATGCGAAATTATACGCATTCCAACACTGCATTCGCACGGCTGCTTTAGCTGGAATTCCTACTTTATTGCCAAATATCCACATGGGCCTTTTGGTCTGTTTGCAGTATGAATTTCTTTCAGTAGAGGTATTGATGGTAACGCTTGACCCCAAATACTATCGATGATGCCTCACGCAAAAGCATTGGGGCGGACTTCTTCATTAGGCATGGTTATGCATCAGCATCGAGCCAATTAGGCCTACTGGCTATACATCTCAAACTAGTTTTATTTTCAGTTGGGGTCGTAATGAATAATCGTAATGCCCTGGAACACACCAAAGCGATTTTAGCATTAGCTGCTGCCTCCGAACATTGTTTAGTCCAGACCCGTGGTGTTTTTGAACACAGTAATTTGTTAAGAGGCACTATAACTGTGGACAGAAGTGGTGCAAATTTGGCTTACTGGTTAACAAAAACCTAGAATACATTTAAGCTCTGTAACATTCTGGAGTTCTAGTACCAACCAGGTAGTATCTATTACTTCTGGAAGTTACGACTAGGGGAAAAGTCTATTTAACGGAACGGACAGACGGACGAACGAATGGACGGACGCACAAGTTAGGGTGTCACACTCACCCGAGGGCAGGTAACTTCCACGAAATGTGCACACCTCGCACTACCCAACTTCCCCCCCTCAAACTTAGGGTGTCACACCCACTCAAGCACAGGTAAATTCCACAAAATCCAAACTCCACGTAAAATCTACATTCACCAAGGACTCGGCCTCTACACCTCACGTCGCACCGAATCGTCAGAAATGACATCAACCCCACTTTGAGAATGCACCGACCAGAGGGTTTCGTGCCTTCCGGGGGGTAAATTCAACATAATATATTGTAAACTTGAGGCACACATCATCACTACCCCAACCTCATCTGGCAAAACGTGTCACCATCGTACCAACCCACAACCCAATCGTTAAACATATTCTTAAACATACAATAAACGAACGTAGAACGTGAGGGGAACAATTGAACATAAAAAAAAGTTTAGATACGATTCATGTTTATGTTTGGACGTTCTCACCAAGTTCCTCAATCATGTTTGCACGTTTCCCGCGAGGTATATCTACCAACTTTTTAATAAGTGGAATATATCCGAATTGAAACTATATACAACGAGAACCCTTCCCTTTGAACGTAAGAAAAAAAAGAGGACCTCAGGTTATTAACGTAGGACAAAATATGGAGAATAAATGTAATTGCGGTCATCTTAAAAAGGGACTGATAAAAAAGTTTGCGGCTACGAAAAAAGACAACCAATCCGATGGAGAATATCTTCAAGAACTGTTTAAACCGCTCATTGGTCCGTTAAAAAGTTTCGCTAAATCCGTCGAGAATGGTGAGCACAACAAAGAAGGAGGGGTACAAGGGTGCGCGTTCTCAAAGTGGGGTTGATGTCATTTCCGACCATTTGGTGCTACGTGAGGTGTAGAGGCCGATTCCTCGGTGAACGTAGATTTTAATGGAGTTTGGTAGAATTTACATGGTCTGATGGGGTAGAATTTACATGGTTTGGGGTGGAAGTGAACGTAGGTTTTACATGGAATTTGGTAGAATTTACATGGTCTGATTGTCGGGTGACTCGTCGTCGGATGGTTTGTCGTTAGATGTTTCGTCGATGGAGAGTTCGCTGACGGGAAAATCGTCATCAGGTGAGTCATCGTCAGAAATTTCGTTGTTGGATGGTTCGTCGTGGGGTGACTCATCGTCGAATGTTTTGTCACCGAATATTTCGTCATCGGATGGTTCATCGTCGGATGCTTCGTCGATGGATGGTTCGTGTCGCTGGATGTTTCGTCGATGGAGGGTTCGCCGTCGGGAGAATCGTCATCAGGTGAGTCGTCATCAGAAGTTTCATCGTTGGATGGTTTGTCGTTGGGTGACTCATCGTCAAATGTTTTATCATCGGATGTTTCGCCATCGGATGGTTCATCGACGAATGGTTTGTCGATGAATGCATCGTCGATGGATGGTTCGTCGATGGATGCATCCTCGACAGATGGTTCGTCGTCGGGTGAGTCGTCTTCATTGGATGATTCGTCGTCAGACCCTTCCAAAGCCGAAAAACCCCCTCGTCCAGATCAACAAAATGTGATTTCCCACCCTCGTTCATATCGATGTCACGGAGGTGGGCAGGGCTATGACATCACAAGGGGGTTGGGCCTGTGAGGGGAGGGGCTATGTTTAGCTCCCCCCCCCTTGTGACGTCATAGCTCTACCTGCCCCCCACTAGACCCGCTCCTTTTCGGTCTCCGTGGGGAGGGAGGTTGGGTAGAGCGAGGTGGACACATTTTGTGGAATTTACCTACCTGCCCTCGGGTGGGTGTGACACCCTAACTTGTGCGTCCATCCGTCCGTCCGTTCCGTCAAATAGACTTTACCCTACTGTTACGCCTACCATCTTTGTCGATGTGAAAACCCAGGTATTTCAGTTCAGTTTTACTAAGCTTACATTTAGCTTTCTTAAATGACTCCACTTTTCTGCAAAGCAGAGCACACATCGAACAACGTGGTGTCATGCCCTTTGCTCTTATCTGGTACTAAGGCACTGGCGTCGAAAATTTTGCCCCCCCTTCCCCCCCTCTCCAAAAACAAAACTGAAAAATAAAAGGCGACGCCTAGCCTAAATACTTAGCCTTGCCTAAGTCTTGAAAAATTAATTTGTTACTTGCAGCAGTACTTAATGATAGTGGTACGCTCAGACTGGCAAGAAAACGCACAAGAATATGAATTTGGCACCAAATACTTAATTTTCGGCCCGGTATTTGGACTTGCTCACAATAAAAATTTTGAAACACTAAAAAAAGTGGGAGTGCCACAAATTGTGGACTCCATGTTAAAAAATTTTTTTAAGGCAGCTGTATGAAGTCCACAATATTTGGAAGCTCCAACCGTTTTTTCATGTTTTAATATTTTTGTTGTGAACAATGCCTACATGTCAGGCCAAAAATTAAATATTTGTTGCCAAATTCGTGTTTTCTTTGCAGTAGGAGGGTACCTCTATCATAATCTAATACAATTGTAAACCTTCAAAATAATGTCGACAAATGTGTGAGATACGTGTGTTTTGTGTTGGCATTATCTCTGTGGCTCCGTGACGGGTACGTATTTGACTAGATTTGGGAAGAGGAGTGTGGGAGCGGGAAGTTGCAACCTGCTGTATAATAGCGACAAAGCGCGGCGCGGCGCTGCACTCTACTGGCCCCGGGCGCTCAAACGCCTTCCTCCGGCACTGTACTCACTCACGGAACGTTGCATGCATAATGCCACGGTCGTGCCAGCACCCCTGCGTCGGCCTTCGTGGTCTAGCTTTCTCTTCAGACGCATTTTCTGGCAGCATCGCAAGGGAGCGCTAGCAACGTTCGTCTCAGGTGTCCTTGCAGATTCAGTGACAGTGGTGCAATCTGGCGACCGCATTGCCAAACTTATTGCAAACAATTTTTTTTTTTTTTTTAACTATGATCTATTGTCAAACTTTAATTTTTTGGCACACCTTTTAACTTTTTACAAAATTTTTATGTTTTGCAATACTTTAACATTTTATTGTTGTTGTTGAAGAACTCAATTTTTGTGTCTGCCTTATTGTGGCAAAACTTCCAATTTTTTTTCGAACACCCAATTATGTCTCGCACGGTGCCCCATACCAAGTGAAACCATAATCTATATGAACGCTTTTTTTTTACCCTTACGTTAAAAAAAGAGACCTCATTTGCACGGGGGGGGGC